>JAHWFP010141578.1:22989-33971 GCA_023313725.1 Lithobius niger | reverse complement strand
CACAGGTCAGGTGGGAGTTTTCGGATTATGCAAATTCGGTATTTGTCATGCTCGATTTGTCAGGCTTGGTTTGTCATGCTCGGTTTCTCGATGTACCATAATTTTACGGAAATATTTATGCAATGGCGGTATTTGTTGTATTCATCCTCCTAAAAAAATCTAGATAACTGATTACTCTGGGTAACAGCTAATCTCGATGTACTGGCAAGATGTCAATACAGCAAGAATGTTGAAAAGAGAAAAAAATTTAAGGACGAGAAAAACTACTAAAGCAGGCATAATAATAAATCTACTAAGTCCAAAATTTAGTAGAATCCCTGACAGGGAGAGGTCAAATGTCTTTCCTTTAAACATGTATGTACTTACTTTGCTTGCGTCTACTGGAATTCTAAAGGCATTTTCCAAAACTGCGTTTGGGCTGACTGGTCTAGTTTTACTTCTTAATCCAAACATACGTCCAAGTGGCACAAATAATAAACTGTAAACAAAAGTAAATTTAAGCTGAATTAGGAAAATAAACATCTCCTTGAAGCACTGAAAAACCTTAGAACAAAGAAAGTAAGTCTTCTTCAAACTATTCGCCATAAAGGCGATGGTGACTTCAATTTGTTGGATTTTTACGTATATTTTCAACTGCTCACGGCATTCAACAATGATTATTACGGAGAAATACGCCATGGTCGATACGTAATGCCTGAATGAAGAAATATTCAGCAAACATGGTTTATCAACTTATCAGTGATATTGAACAACAAAACTAGGGAATTTTGCGTTCGAGGCACCAGTTGTTGAAGACCCAACATAGAGACACAGTCAAAGAAAAGTTGCTGAGGACTAGAGTCACCTTAGAATTCTTCCAGTCAATTTTAGACATGTTGGAGTAGCCTACCACAACGCTCAATAATTTAGGGGACAAGTTTGACTGTATAAAGTTATTTATCTCTTTAAGTTCTTCAACATTTTTGTTGTTAGGGATGTAGCCAAGAATAATTCTGAAGATGTTTTCGACAGCAATACACATGGCCTCCGTTTCATTGGGCAATTTAACAACATTAAGCACCCATTTAAAAATAACAAAAAAGGCTATCCCACCTCCATTTCCGCTACGGTCCCGCCTAAGAATCCGATACGGCAAATTATTTATGAGCATATTATCGGGCACTGAGTCATTAAGCCATGTCTCAACAACAAGAATTAAATCATCATCATCATCATGATATATATTAATCGTCTACCACGGCCAACTTTCACGAATTTTGTTCCTGCATCTTCTCCGTTAATATTTTGGTGTGCGATGGTAGGGATGGTTTCTATGGACAGCTACCGTGGTGTAGTTTTGCAGAATTTCGATTGTTCATTCCATTCCGGAGCCACGGGGCCCCGAATAAGCAGTTTTTTTTTATTTACAAACAAAAATGAAACATTGTTGTTTTAAACATTGTTATTAGGCAACAATGTAAATCAGCGAACGCCAGTGTTAAAAACTTAACGAGCAGCACAACAAAAATGCAAACGCCAGGATAAAGGATAGTGCCATAATTATTTTCTTGGACGTTTTAAAATAGCGGTCTTTCAACAAGTCAGCGGAGCCTAGAAATGAACAGTTCTTCGCAGTGCCTGTCACCACGTTGACAATGAAGGCAAGAGGAAAAACGGGTTTACAGTGGTAAGGGAGATGCGCTGAATGAGCGAGTGAAGCGAACGAAAATCAGCGTTTGTCATCCAGCATGCACAAAATAGGAATAAAGACAAGACGGCAAGGGAGAAGAAGGTTTTAGGAGGGTAAGGGAGACGTGCCGATTGAGTGAGCGAAGTGACTCAAAACCAGTGTTTGTTAGCCAATATACGCAAAATACTGATTAAAGAATCTTGCATACGCACTTTTATTACACCAGTCCAGAGGACGGGCTTCCTCTAGTCATATTTAAAGGTCGCCAGCAATAGATGCAGCTCACTAGTTTTAAGGCTTAGTGCATTAATTAAACAACAGCTGAGGGGCGTTGACACTAATATATCCGGAACAGTATCAGTGCTTATTGGAATTCCCATTATTAGATCCAGTTTCCTTATGTAAGTATCGTCATATACAGCCTTAACAATTTCACTCCGGAAGATCAATTTCAACACCAGGTTTCCCCACCTGCTCCCACACAAAAAGAAATCTAAAGCCACGTGTCATACACGTTCGAACTATGGAAGTGAACTCGGGAACAGGTGTTCTAAAATTGGTTGAAGTCAGAGTGCCAGAGCCGATAAATCAAGGCAGCAGAGAAAAACTTGAGGAAATGAATGAATCGCGGAAAAGAAAAACAAAACACACACACAAAAAAACCAATAAAATGAAATTATTTTGTCTGCTTGTTGTTGTTTTTGGAGGACTATTTTCACAGCCGAACTACTTTCAAAAGGACAGAGCACAGCAAATTGGTTAATCTTGGATCATTAAGCTTCAGCTTTCAGTGTTAAGTGTGGGTGTACAACCGCCAAATCGACTTCGACTACTTGAACTTCTTTGAGCTTCGGGCTGATGGCAGAACCCGTGGTCAAGAACCCTTATCAACCAGTTGTAGGGAGTGACTTCAAAGATGGACGTAAAGAATTCTTTGCAAACCAAATTGTACCGATGTGGACCTCACTGATAGGCGGCGCAGTCGGAGGGCCCCAGCGCACTAAGCGAGCAAGCCGCACGACCAGGTCGCTGCGGCCAAAGAGAATGCTTACGCTAAATGTAGCACCACACGCTTGGCCGTCGAGGCCAGTCAGTCGCAGCGGCAACTGGAACCCCGGACGACGTGCATGAGACCAAAGGGAGACCATGCCATAAGGGCGTGTTCATTTTTCACCACGTGATCGCGAATTATCAATGAAAATCGGACGTATAGCCGCGCGGCACGTCGCCTTGTTTTTTGGCCGTGCCGACCACTGGCCGCACGAAATGGCCGCCCATTGCGCGGGGGCCCTTATAAGAAACGTTGAATAACAGTTAAGGAAACAAGTGAGAAGTCTTGACTTGTCTGATTACCTTTTTAGACCTTTTTAGCATTTTTTTTTTTTTTTCGTAATGGCTTATGTCTTTCGTAATTTTTGGATTTACGTTTCTTTAATTTTCGGACAGGCATCCATTAGTCATTTTATCTTTCACCCTCAGGGCTCCCCGCGTTTCATAAAATCCATCGAATTCACAAACTTCTTTGTTTTTTAACGAAATGTCATAAATTTGTCATAATTTTTTTGTTTTGTGACACGAAATATTAAAAAAAAATAATAGAAATTTTAAGAAAATGCTGGGAAAAAATTCAAAACTAAAAGTACGAACTTCTATCACAAGATGATCATAACGAAGTGAAGAATTCTCAAAATGCCTTGCACCCCCCCCCCCCCCTCCCCATCATGTAATGTTTACAATGCTTCAAGGTTTTGAACACTTGAAGGTGCTGTAGTTCCATAAACTAAATAAAGTCTTATAGAAACAGGGTATAAAAACCACATCTTAGAATATTTGCAAGAACTTGTGTTAAACCAAAACCTTTCATTTCATTGAAAAATATTTATTTGATTTGGTTATAGGAAATCATCACAGGGAGCCTGAGTAGTCATAAGAAACGCTGACTTTGGGGTGATGAAGTGGAATGAGAGATTATGTTTGGACCTTAGGTATGGGGTAAATCGTCATAAAAAATTGTAGGTAATATTTTTATTTTGTCCAACCACCCCACAATGCCAAGTCATAAAACGTATTAGAAATACAAATAAAAACCGGTTTTAATTTCTCCGCAAGTTGGTTAAAAAAGAAAAACAATGGTGTCGATTTGTCATGAAAGCGTTGCAAACATGTGTTTTTTTATGTAATGATTGAGAGCATACACTGTTAAAGATTCCCGTAAAATTGCAGTACAAAGAACTGGCAATTTATTTCCAATTCTTTTATTTATTTATTTATTTGTTTATTTAACAAAGCCATGAATTGCCAATTTCCTAGGAATGAGACAAAATGAATGGTACCAGGAAAATGATCAAAAGGGGACCGATTCCGGTCAAAGTACATAACATAGCCCAACACCAACTCTGTTCACCAAAAATGGGCGACAACTCACAGCCAACGGCATACAGTAACTTTTTTTTTTAGTACTAAAGAAGGAGAAAAAGTATCACTAGGCACAGAGTAATTCCAAAAAATTCTTGGTCAAAATGGAGTTTCAATTTATTACCACAAGGCACGCAGTTATTCATCGTAGTTGAGTATCAATTCGTTACCAAAAAAGTCGTCGAGCCGGATCTAGCAAATTGGGACACTAGGGGCGCCGACAATATGGTCTGGTAGGCTATTCCAGAGACTGATCATCCTAAAGGAAAATGAATTACGAACGGCATTGTAATGGATGTTTGGCACACATAATTTGAGGGAGGATCCTCGTGTGTTATAGAAGCTGCCTTGTTGACAACAAAAAACGTATTAGGCACGTTGGAAATGAACCCATGAAGAATCTTGAACATGTGAATTAGGCTTCCTCGCTGTCTTCTCTATAGAGAAAGGCAAAGTTTAATTAGGGCAAATTTTAACCATTAGCTTCGGACGCACTCTACAGCATAATCACTCTAGATACGAACATGGCGTTCTTACGTACATGGTGGTCCATAAAAAACGCAACAACAAAAAATTTTCTAGGTCCAAACTTTTTTTTCTAAATTTTGAAAGTTTTTGGAAAAAAAAAGTGCAAATAGGGACCACTTTTCTGGATCCAAAATTCAATCCTGATTCCGAAAAAGTGGATCCTATTTTTCGAATTTTCAGCTTTTGATTAGTTTAACCATGATGCACTATGCCGACCGTACCACAAAATGTTTCCAACTCAAATTTGGTCCAAGATAATGAACCCGAATTTAAAAATCGAACATGCGAATCTGACTCGAATGAAGTGGTCCTCACGTTCACCCTTCTTCAGGCCTTACGAAAAAAACAAAATAAATAGCGTTGTTATCACCCTCCAGAACCGTAAAGGGACAGGTAACTGTCCAGCGAAACAGGGTTAGTTTTTAAATTCGAAAATTACATACATACAAATGTACGATTTAAGTAAACAATGGCTGTATTGCACTTGGATTGATGCAAGGGGAAAAAGGTGATAAAAGGACAATGTCATTTTAGAAGCAAAAAGAAATGATCATAAAAAACGTCATAACGGATGGATAAAATACGGAAAATGCATAAATGGTTCAAAGAGTTCGAAGGGTTTTAGCGAGTGCTTTTGGTCATCTGCCCGAAAAAACAATAACAAATTAGAAAAAAAATCGTAACCATTTAACTGCCTGGAGCTCAAAAGTTAGAAAATCAAAAGTTAGTAATCAGTACAAACATTGTCATGCAGTACAGCCACAATAATTCTTGCAGCGAATGACAAATCTTTGCCCAATGTGCGTAACAATGATACAGTGGGTGCCTTGAAGCGGGGGGGGGGGGGCACTGAAACAGGATGCAGAGGGGCCGGGTAACAAACGCAGATTTAAAACACGCTAAACGTGCACAGTGATTTTGGATAAACAGAGGCGAACGCAGAACAATGCTCCCCGTACCTTAATTCTTGCTAGTAAAGTCAGACAATACAAAACGACGCCCAAGTTAAAACTATACACAGTCGCATAGCTGAGCTCGAAATTATAATTATAATAATAATATTATAATAGGTTTATTTAGCAAGCCGCCCGAAGTTCTATAAGAACTTGTGTGTGCCGGTTTAAAACATAAAAATATACAAGGACATTGTGCGAGGAAAAAACAATAATGTGGTGCATGTTTAAAAAGCAAGAGAGTTTGATAGCAAGGCATGAACATGTGGTTAGGCACGTATCCTAGACATTTGCAACTGATAATACCATTAAAATCAGTAAATGAAAATAAAACAATGCTAACAAGATCAGAAATATTGTAAATAATATCAGGGTCATATCAGGAATAAAATACTGTAAACAAATCAGAAACTATGTATACAACAAGCTACCTCAAACAATCAGAAATAATACCGTAATCAAAATTAAACATTATCAAAAACACAGCATGCTAGAAAAAAATCCGTATCATTTAAAGAATGAAAAGCTAAGTATTAGTTATCGGTCTAAAAAGTAAGCAGTTTAATGCTTTCGAATGGTTGAGATTTTATTAAGTTGAAGCAGTTACAATGGGATTTCATTGAAAATGTAGGGGATTTTGTAGCTGTTGGTTCTTTTACCGTAATGTTCCTCACAAAGGGCACCTCATATACGTAAGTTGTTTTTCGCAAGTATGCATTTTTGGTGTTGGAACTGATTTTATATTCATCGTTAAAATAATTTTTTAGAACAACTACAAAATCTCTCAAATGGTAGAGAAAGACAAAAGGCGGGGGAAGGGGGTATGAGGGGTTTTGAAACTTCAACCAGCCAAAAGGGTGAGCTGGACACGAGAGTAGGAATGAAAGGGGGGTAGGTTGAAAGGCCGGGTATGTGCACTCAGTGCTCACTATGTGGGGCGTCCCTCAGCAGACACTTATAGTGGATGCACATTCAAGTATTAAATTATAAAAATGGGGGGGGGGAGACAATTTGTCTTTATGACGATTGCTGATAAGAGGGAAGTGAGTGCCTCTTAGGGGGGGGTCGATGAGGCTCAATAGCGCGTCGATAGCTTAGGTCATTAGCACCAATCTCAGTCACATTGCAGTGGTCCGGGTTGTCACTGCACCACACATTACAGAGATATTAAATAAACCCCAAATCTAGAGCTCATCACAGATCTGCACCTTCTGAAAAAAATTGAAAAACACTGGACACGAGGACAAACTTATTCCTCAAATGTCCTGCGGAAGATGGAAACGACGACGGCGACAATCATCAAGATGGCGACAATCAACAAGGAAGTGTTGAACCGGAAGTGGCTGTCGACACACCAATAACATTCAGGAGGGTCAACCCCCCTCAAAAGGAAACAGTGAGTAAGTTGGGTGTGACCAATTCGCAAACGGGCCAACACCACCTCTTCACGGCGACAGCGCCTTTAATAGCCTGCAATTTATTGCCGTCCTGTCTGTCCCATAAAGTTTGGGTGGCCTGTTGGTGATGTAAGCATTCCAGTATCACAGGAAAAAAAATTAAACGTGTGTAAATGCCTGAAAGAAAAGGTCCCCATCTATGATAATTCCATTGACAAAATACTCCCTCTTGTATCCGTTACTTGCACAAGCTTTGTTGTCCTGATTTTGGTTGGGAGGGCGGAGCTAAAGTTACGAATCTACATATATAATACGGAGCAGGCGGCCAAGTCACCGGCCACGCCATTCTGTCGTACAATCAAGTACCCCACCATGTAGTGCCATCTGTTGACAGGATTCGCCTTCAAATTCGGGTTGGGACACTTTTCCAACGTCTTCGAACAGATGGCGCCACTTAAGCGATGGCCGCACCATTTTTGGGTTAGTTTTTTGGTATTGTTGTGGTACCAAAGTGGCTAACAAAGTTTTAGTCGCGTGGACTGTGCCATTGTCGGCGTTTGAGCTAAACAAAAACAAAAAAAAACCGTGTCCAAACGACGATTGGTTGGGCCTCGAAATTGGCAGCCTGATACGATGGAAAGGCGCATTCATTTCCTAAATGTTCACTTCCAGAAAGGAGTTGAATTGTTTTTAAGTGGGCGGCAACAATCGTTGCTTGCAAATATGTCGGAATGCACTGTACCGAGGTGAATTTTTTCAAAGGATTAACTTAAACATGGGATTACTTGCTTACTGAATGCTGGATTTCTCAGTGATAGGGTTTTTTTTACCTTCAGTGAAACACACGCCAGCGACTTTCCGGGGCTGCACCAAAGAGAGAATGTCACGGGGCGACGTTTTCGGGGAGGGGTAGGTGGGCAAGCGTGTATGGGGGGGACACGTATGCGAATCCGGGAGGGGACAGGAGTGTGGGGATTGGGGGGTTAAAGTAATTGTGGGTGAGAGGGCAAATGTGGAAGCCATTCACATGTTCGGTCATCGGTTTGATAAATATAAAACCAAAGACCAAACACCTGGAGGGAGGCGGGGGGGGGGGGGGGTGCACAGCATGCGCACGGGCACAGCTAGTGATGTAATAATAGAGGAGGGCTTAGGCAATTGATGGCAACTGATGACGAGAAGGAATTGGCGGAAAATTGCCATTTTCGTGATGACGTAATACGTGAATGTTCCTTTCGGAGTTGTTTTCAACGTGTTTTTTCTTTGGAAAGCGAGGGTGTTCTGGCTGAACGCTTGGTCACAGCGTAAAATCAAAAAGTGGGGCGGGGAGTACATTGGCTGAGCAATTGCTCATCGTCAAATCATTTAAAGGTGCCTTACGAAGTCGACCGAATCAGGCATTTAAACACAACACCCCCGCCATGTCAATGCAAAAATGCGTATTCGGATGATTTTGGTTGTCATCGCGTCCACTGGAAATGAATGGTGGCATAACAATTCATTAAACACTGTGGTGTAAAAAACAAACAATTACATGCCCGCCTCCGGCTTGTGTCTTTTTCTGCCATTTGAGTTTCGAGCTCAGCAATCCGACCGTGTTTAGTTTTAACCTGGGCATTGTTTGTTTTGATTGCCTTTAAGGCACGTGATGTATTGTTGTGGGGAACATTGTTGCACGCTGGTCTCTGTGAATTGTTGGACTGAGCCTTCATTGTATTGGCGGTGTTTCCATGTTTAGCCGTAAGTTAGCTTGTAAGTATAGGGCAGAGTGTATGGCGTTAGGGCCGAGTAAACTCTCATAATAAAACTAACTAACTAACTGTTTATCTCACAGGGGTTTGTCGTCCGTCATATAGTACTCTGTTTCCATGCGACGCACGAGCGACAGACGACGAGCCCCTGTGTTTTATCTAAAATCACTGCGCATGCTTCACGTTTCGAAAAAAAATTCGAAAAATAGAACCCACTTTTTCGGAATCAGGATTGAATTTTCGATCCAGAAAAGTGGTCCCTCTTTGGACTTTTACCAAGAACTGTGTCTCAAAAATTAAAAAAAAGTTTGGACTTAAAAAAATGTTTGCTGTTGCTTTTTTTATGGACCACCCTGTAATGATTGAGTACGTACTCTGCTAAAGATTTCCGTAAAATTACGGTACAAGGAATTGTATATTTGCTTCCAAATTTTATACGTACCCGTAATCCTTGAATGCATTATACAGTATAATGTTTAGAGATGCAAACATGTGTTTCTTATGTAATGATTGAGGGCATACTCTGTTAAAAGATGTCCATAAAATTACGGTACACAGAACTGGCAAAAATTGTTTCTAGTTCTTTTAACCGTAGTTTTCCGATGCATAATACAGTATCAAGTGCCATGCTAGTGGTCCGCCCGCTAAGTTCAATAATTGTCACATTTCATTGTAACTTCATTGTAAGAAAGTCATTATTTAACTCCTGCATTGTTGTTGCATGGCCACTAGCTTAAGCTTGCCCGAAGTTAAGCAGCATTGGGCTAGATTGATACTTGGGTGGGTGACTGCCTGGGAATCTGGCTGTTGCAGACATAGGACCTTAGGGCTTCGGGCAGATGACCAGAAGTGGTTAACGCTCATTAAACTCTTTGAAACTTTTGAACTAGGTTTGGTACTTTATCTGAAACCAGACTTGAGCGTATTTCACGATGATGAGGATAAATACCTATGCGGCGAAACAGCTTGAAAATTGTTGGAAATGGGCAGTCTTTGTGCCCTGAAAAGCAATAGATGTATTTCAATCAAGTGCACTAACTGTATCAAGGTGATAAAAGTGCGTGAAGATCGTTGATTTCAGCTGACTGCTGACTACTGACTACTGTATACTGACTGCTGACTAATTCCGCCCATATAAAATAAATTATGTGACAGATACGAATGAAATTTGGTATTCAGCACTCTTTTAACTCCAATACGTGCCTTTTAAGGTTTGACGTTTGGAGAGGCATTAACTAAAAAGATTGCAATCATTTGTAATGCTATTTTTCTGTATGTTGGGAAAACGCCACGTGATCAAAATAAGCATTACTCGTTATTAGTGTTAACGAGTAACAATACAGACGGACTACCAGAAATAATCGGCAATACAACATTGTTGATAAAATGCACGCGTATGCATGCATGGCTTCGGGCTACTAAGCTCTTAATAAATCCGCAGTCCGCGCTACTTATTGTTGATGGTTGAATGGAAATCAGCAAACGCTCTTAATTTATATGATTGAAGTCCTCATTCCAGCGAAACTAAAAAAAAATAATATCTCCGTTCGTATTCAATATTTTTCGACCAAACTTGGCAAGATAGTAGATAAATGGGCAGTGGCAAAAATAAGACGCCACCAAAAAAAAAAAAAATAACTACAAAAGAAGTGATATCTAAAACAAAACCCACAAGGGTAAACGAACCCGCCAAGTTTCAGCCAATCAAAGTAGTAATATCAGAGCCAAAAAGGCGGCCACCAAGCTAATCCCACCGATTATTACCTCACACGTTAAATCAAAAACTTGACCATTGCTACCGAAAGTAGCAATGGTCAGGTTTTTGATTTAACCTTTGATCTAATACTCGGTGGGATTAGCTTGGCAACTTATGTAGTAACTTGGTGGCTACCTTTTTGGCTCTGATATCACTACTTTGATTGGCTGAAACTTGGAGGGTTCTTTCACCCTTGTGGGTTTTGTTTTAGATAATGTTCAGAGATGAAAACATGTGTTTCTTATGTAATGATTGAGGTCATAAACCAAAACAATTTACTCACCTTTCACACAAATACCGAAAGAGTAGTAATACCAATGCCATGGGAAACCCATAAAGGAGATCTGTAGGCTTTGGATAGGTCGGTAAGCTGGAAACTTCTCTCCAAGTAAGATTACCATAAAGCCAAACGCTCTCATGAAATTGCCACCCCATGTTGTGTAACAAATGAAAATAAGTGCGACGCAGCGGCGTATGTTTTTATATACGAAAATTCACTTCAGTAGACATGAG
>JAHWFP010141578.1:4166-17989 GCA_023313725.1 Lithobius niger | reverse complement strand
AATCACACACCTGTCAATTTAATCTGAAACAAAACCCACAAGGGTGAAAGAACCCGCCAATTTTCAGCCAATCAAAGTAATGATGTCAGAACAAAAATGGCTGGCACCAAGTTGCTACCATGGTGTACCAGCCCTAACCGAAAAGTGTTCTCTTTAGCAAGTAATGATATCACCCCCGCCAACAAACAACCACCAAGCTGATCCCACCGACTATATATAATAAGGTTTGAAATTTTTGTTTAGAATCAGTTCCGAACCACCACTTTTAGTTTTAGGACTATAGTACTTCACGTTAGAAGTAGTTCCTTTAAAATTACTTCCAACAGTCTGTTTTCTCCTTTAGGAGTATTTCAGTGCAGAAATATTTCCTTTAGAACCACTTCCAATCGTATGTTTTCTACTTTAGAAGTACTTCAGGTTAGAGATACTTCCTTTAGAACCAGTTCCAGTCGTCGGTTTTCGACTCCTGTTTAGAAGTAGTTCCATTAGAACTACTTCAGGATTTTTAGAAGCACTACAGTTTAGAAGCATTTCCTTTAGAAGTACTTCAGTCGACCCGACTATTAGATCAAAGGTTACATGAAAAACCTGACCATTGTTACAATCCGAAGGTGTATTGTAGGGGCTTCAGATAATAAATGAAAAGTTTGACCATTGCTACAATCCGTAGCAATGGTCAAGTTTTTCATTTAACTTTTGAAGCGCTTGCCTATAAATCATGCATGAAAATTAATAAACAATCACGGAATACAAATCCAAGAAATACAATTCAGCTTCATGGCGTATAACCTCATGGTGTATTTAAACCCTCTTGTTTAGTTTATTTATTGCAAATTTCGTTATAATTTTTCTTAAATGAATGGGTAAAGGATTAAGTTGGGTTTACATTTCTTTTTCGCCTCCTTCCATCAATGGGCGTTCCTCCTTGTATTTCTTTAATTTAAATTCCGATGAAAATCTTAAATTCATTCAACCGAGGACAAAAACAAGCACAGGCACATAAAAAAAAGAGAAAACTGGCTGCAACTTTTCCGAGATGTCTTGAATACCAACCCAATACTTCAAGTCACATTTGGAGAGTATATCCATATCAATAGAAGCAAGAATTTATAGGGTGGGGAGGAGAATTTGTGAGTAAGACCCCCAACTGAAACGTCGTAGATTCATTCCTATTAGTTCCGGCTAAGTTTGTAGAGGGCACCATGAGTTTTATGTGGGAATTTCTACTCTTTAGCCTAAAATAAAACTAAACTGAACGAAACTAGTGTCGTAGATTCATTCCTATTAGTTCCGGCTAAGTTTATAGAGGGCGCCATGAGTTTTATGTGGGAATTTCTACTCTTTAGCTTAAAATAAAACTAAACTAAACGAAACTAGCTTGTATTTAATTATTATTTAGTTTAGCTTAGTTGTAATTTAGTTTACTTTAGATTTGGGAATTACCAGATGGAACGTGTGGCGCCCTCTGAAAACTCGGATGGAACTAATGGGAATGAATGTTAACACGTTTCAATAGGGATATTGTAGAGTTACAAATTCTCCTCTCCAACCCTATGAATTCTCGATAGAAGAAAGTAGTAGTTCCTCCAATGTCTGAAAAATCATTCATGAAATCGGCTTACTGTAGGCTATTGGCAGTGGATGACAAGAGGGCATTCACTAACGGACTGTCTTAAGTTTTAAACTGAATTCACGCTGTATTCCTCTCAACCTCTGCCAGCGGTCAGCATTTCACGCTATTAAATTCGTCTCGGACTGGCGCATACCAACTACTTGTTTCGAGGCCAACTCGGCCACAAGAATCCAGCGTATAATCCTCGTATATTCGTTCTCCCAATCTTCATGTAAGCCTTCTCCCAGCACAAAAGACCGTTTCTTCCTCATGTTGCTCCCCTATTTAATCCATATTTTACTGGGATAAGAACCCCCCACCAACTATAGGGGAATAACCAAGGCTTTTTTATCCATACCGAGAATTCTTAAATGAAATCCGAAACGGCTGGCCTGGCCTGGCCCTCATTCGAAAATTGGTCAACGTACACTCAGCGCGCGTGTATATTATAGAGTGAAATATTCTACTTATTTATGAATTGTTTCTTTACACATTCTTTTAATTCACTGGTTTTCGTTAGTTTCAATTATTCTGCCGTACCGGTATCAATAAATATGGCCGGAATCTCGCTTTAAAGGTTTATTGTGCGGGGATACGAAATATGCATGTCCTTTTCCTAAGTACAATTTCTTTGTATCAGAGTAGGGTTTGTATTTGCTGTCGAAATTTTTTTGTGCACTATAATCTATTATCTGCTGTGTTTTTGGAGTTTCATTTTTTTTTTGTAAATTTCGCTTATGTCTTCAAATTTTCTCATCGCAAAAGACGAATTTTTTTTATGATTCGATTTATTGGTCTGATGACATAAGAGTCAGCGGCAAATCCATATAATTCAAAACTGTATCAGGGCAGACAGAGCACAATACCAGAGTCATTTGTTTATACCGGATATTTTTTTTAATAGTTATGTACATTTAAAAAAAAAATGATTTCTTGCAAGTAATCCTGTTTTTTTTTATTTATTTTTATTCTGTTTTACGTTTAGTGTCCTCTGACCCGCACGTGGGCATCTGCTATTGTGGTGTCTTGGTTTGTCACTTCCATGGCCGACTTTGTATTGTGCAATTGAATTGCATTGAATAAACTCAACTCGAACTCGTATCATAGTTTGTGTCTCTTCCTCAAGTGGTTATTTCCTGTAAATTGTGAAGGTAAGTTATGGCGACACCAACTGATGTGTCAGACACCGCAAAAGCAATCCTGGCGACCAGCTACTGCATCACCAGGTGACAGAATGGAGAACTAGCTAGGAAGCTGCTCGGAAGCTACATCAGTTTCAGAAATTTATCAACAGTCGGCGCCACCATCCCGTTAAGCTGACAAACCTTCGATGAACTATCGATTTCTTCAAGAATTCATCTTAATTTCATCAAAACGATTTTATCGGATGTCTGGCTTTATCGTCAGCGCCGAAGTATTCGACAACGTCTTGTGTTTAAACATCTGGTGCTGAGAGTCAAACGTGGTCCGTGTTAGGGATACGAAAATAAAATAAGCTCCCAAAAACGACCCGTGACACCGATTCTGTGAGAAAATAGGAAAGCGAAATCGAAACTGAATGTAAAGTAGAACTGAAACTGCGGGATTGACGCTGTGTCTTAATGGCCGGTTGCCACCAAACTAGCATTGCAACATCAAGTCAAGGCCTATCGAGTTCTCTCTTGCAAGAAGCAAAGGAACACACAAAGCAAAACTTTTAAACGCAACAAACAAGCCACATGACTCCTTAATTATTGAGTAAAAATTGGTACGCCCTCGTGCACCTGGAAACAAGCTATAAAGATTAACGATAATGATGTCACTAGATGGCGCTACGGGAAAATATTAAGAAAATTCCGTGGCGCCATCTAGTGACACTAATATCGTTGTTCTTTATGGCTTGTTTCCAGGTGCACGAAAGCGTACCAAATTTTTACTCAATAATTAAGGAGTCACGTGGCTTGTTTGTTGCGTTTAAAAGTTTTGCTTTGTGCATTCCTTTGCTTCCTGTGAGAGAGAACTCGATAGGCCTTGATGTTGCAATGATAATATGGTGGCAACTGGCCATTAAGACACAGCGTCACTCCCGCCGTTTCTGTTCTACTTTACTTTCAGTTTCGATTTCGCTTTCCGATTTTCTCATAGAATCGTCAGGGGAGTAAGCAATTGATGGTGTCAAGCAAGTTATTGTTGTGTATTGTTGTAAGCCTAAAAGAGAGAGAACCGAAGTAAAAGAGATGAAGTCGGCAGTTGAATAAGTCGAGCAAAGTCATTGTTGTGTATTGCATGCTAAGAGCTGAAGAAGAGTACTGTTAAGAGTAGAGCTTGGAAAATCGGCCATTAGATGTCACCAGCAACCAGGCGTTCGGCTCGCTCAAGAGAAAAGAGGATAGGTAGGGAAGGGGAAGAAGGTGGAGGAAACGGGAGGGGCAGTATTTAATTCAACTACCCAGTAAAATTCAGCTACGTGTAGCAAAGGAAGGGAAGTAGAGGGATGGGGTAGGAGGGGAGAGGTCAGGGGGAGGAGGGAGGAAAAGGGGAGTATTACAGCAGACAAATAAATAATGAACGATCAAGCAACACCGACCAAACACTGGGAAACGGCCACAGACGAAACAAAACCACGAATCGAAAAGAAAGAAAATTACCTGTCAAACCAAGCACTGGACGAACACCTTGAAACAAAGCCCCCGAGCGAAACAAACTCCGGGCGAAGCCGGGTACGACAGCTTGTTATTTCTTATAAAACATTACGATACTGTTGTAACAATACTTTCAGCTTGCTAAAAGCCACCTACATGAAAGAAGAGCCTCTATCTGATCGCAAGTAAAAAAAAAATTATCAAGCCAAACGGTTGGCATTAAAAACAACAAGGTTGGGACGTTTCGGGGGCTTTCTGAGCCCCATTATCAAGCAAACAAGGAAACAAGCAAAATGTTTTTCGTATTACGGTGGCAAAAGGGTAACACAGAGGATAAACAACAGAAACAAAGGTTTTTTATTTTTTTGTTTTAAAGTGGAAAAAATACCTGGAATATTTCTCTCTCTTTTCGTGAAAACCGTCTTTTAAACTCTGCAGTAGTTATTTTTAAATTAAATATTTAGTAAAATACTGCAGCGTACTTGTTTTCCGGAAGTCGAACCGGAAGTGAGCAGTGTATGGCGGCTGTCTCCTGTTTTATTGCCAAAATGTGGCAGTTTTCTTAACCTTTGCAAACACAAACATGTTCTGATCGAAGTTATATCTCAGATGACCTTTAGTTGTCAGGCTGCAGTTGTACATTTCGTCACTAGTGGGCACAATCGTCGTAAAAACATGGTTGCCTCCAGTCGTTCTTTGCAATTGAATTGCCGAAAACTTATTTTTCGATATACTTTGCCAGTAAATCATGCATAACGGCTTTGATATCGGTTCAGTCCTTGTGAAATTTGGCAGGTGTGTGCCCCACATACATACGAGGACCGCTAACAAAAAATAAAATTAACAAAACTATGTTTGATGGCACTTTTTCACACAATTGGGTCAAACGGTGCATATAATTTATGCCAATTTTGGGTTCGGCTTGCATAATAACTTACATAGGGTTATTTTTATAGGGAAAAGATTGTAAGAGTGTCGTCCTTATGTTTTTCAGCAGTATCGTTCTTGTTTGAAGCAAAATAAAAAAAAAGACAATTACACTTGATTTCCGTATTGTACCTAATTTGCATACTTTATGCTAATTATGCTAATTTTCATTCTTTATGCTAATTATGCTAATTTGCATTCTTTATGCTGATTATGCTATTTTGCGTACTTTATGCTAATTAGGTGGTCAATGTTTTTCGAAGTTTTCAAAAATACCTAATGGATATGTTTTCTGGTGTGATTTGCACTAAAACTGCATGGTTGTTAGTTTTAATACCTAAAATAAAAAAAAAGTTTGTATTATGCCTTTACCACCTTAAATCATCTTGTTTCTGTTTTCATCTGGTATTTTCCCAGATTTAATATAAGTTCGTTCTCACAATTGTTTCCTTGTTAGCCTGATAATGGAGCTCAGAAACCTCCGAAGTGTCGCAACCTTTTGATTTTTTCATGCGCAGTATTTGGCATGATTTCTTCTTATTACATTTTTCGGTGCTTTTTCAGGCTTTATTATATCATGCAAAGGGCGCGAATAGAAACAAAATTATAGCAATGACTCTTGAGACCGTTACGAAAGAATTCAGTATCACTGCTTTTGGTATCACTAACGATGTTTAACCAATTTTAATAACTTCAAAGCACAAAACGTGTAACCAATGGCCGGGACTCGATGGAAACTAGCAATACCAAGGAGCACTTCTAATAATACGCATTCTTACCGTATTCTTTTTTCTCACCAGGAGCAAATAAGTTGAGTATTTCGAAATTGCTCGTCATGTTTGTCCTGTGTATTTGTCCCTTGTATCTGTCCTGCGTATTTGTCCAGTGCAAATAGCAAAATGTAATTGAAATTAGATTTAAAGAAACATGCGCCAAATTTTGAAATGCAGCAACCAACGACACCATACATATTTATATACACACTCTTCACACACTAACTTGGCTTGCTGCTACTTTTTTTAAGGTTTGAAGTTTTTTAAACCTTGGCTTTTTTATTTTATCTCTGTGTAGGAAACAGAAAGAGACGATGCACGAGGCATCCACCCACCCAAAATACCCAAGAAGCAGAAGTTAAGTGCTGCATGAGGGAGGAAACCGGAGTACCCAGAGGAAACCCTCGTGCAACGGGTGGGAAACAACGGGATAAAAACCCTTACATATACACTTCCCTTCACCAGGATCGAACGCGGGTTTGTACGAAGCCAGAGATGTACAGCTGGAATCAGTATGCCTACCAAATCTGACGCCCCAGTGCTCGCAGCTACCCGTGCACCTACATTGCATGAAAGGTATCTCTTTAAATGGGTGCGTGTTGTGCCTTCTGAATTTTTTTAAAGTAAAATATTCATGCAGTTACATCATATTCCTATACACATGGTGTTCATGTCGGTCGACCGTAATAATAAAGTCGGAAATCCGTCGGACAACTGAATAAGCATTAGAATGAATACATCTATACCTCAGTAGATATGGTTAACTTCCAGCATGTTACCCACGACGGATAGTTATTCCGCCAGTCAAAGCACGAGCGGATTTTGGCGAGAGGACCTGTGGCTGCCGCCGAATGTCACTTGGACACAAACTCAGGACTCAAAATTCCCTCAGGCCAAAGAACTCTTGTCTGCCTTGCCAATCGTCCTTATCCTTCTAATAGTACGCTGGATTGTGGAAACGTAAGTTAACTGGGGTGTTTATTTCGAAGTAAGGACATCCAAGACAGCTATGGTTGTAGGGGGGGGGGGGGTGGTTAACGAAATGAAAATTGTGTTCTTATTATTATTTATTAAAGTAAATCAAAAACAAAACCCAGAAGGGCTTGAAGTTCGTAATACAGAACCCTCTTTTTACTGTTCTCCCTTTGGGATATAGTGGACGCGTCCCATCGTTTTACGCCTGCATGTAAAAAAAAAACTGGCTCATGTAAAAAGCCAGTAAGCAGACCTATGCTGAGTCTTTGTGGTTTCCAGCCATACACAGTTCATTTTCTGAATTATTTTCAGTCTAGGTTTTTTGTCGGATTTTCTTTCGATTAAAGGTTGGAACGGAACTTACTGTGATGAACTGGCAAAACTTTATGAAAACGCGTAACGAAGAAGGCCACTTTAGCAACAACAATAACAAAAAACTAAATTAAAAAAACTCTGTCCACCACAAAGTATCAAGAAAAGCATCCTCGTCGTCTTAATTTAGTTGGAGTATGCTTGACATGTCTGGTCTTCTTACTTATGTTAGGATTTAAACCACATTGGTTCTGCGCAGTGTTTGTTCACAAAGTGCCTACCTTGAGTTGATAACAAAACTGTGGGCCTTATATCTGGACTTCGTAGAACATAGCAAATTAAAGCTTGATTTGTTGACGTTCTTTTTTCCTTTCTGCATGGGTTTTGTTGGTACGGCCTATATGACTTTTTCAATACGGGAAAGACCTCATACTAGGGGCATCCCCATAAACTTGTCGTTAACAATGGCTGCTCGACTGCCGTAAATATATATTTTTTCTTGAAGGATTGTACTAGTGTGGCGTGCCTTTAACCCTTAGATACAGTGTTTTTTATTAATTTTGGCTTCCTTTATTAATTTATCAATTGTTTATCAATATACGTTCGTTTCCTAGGTTCGTCGCCACTCCAATTGGCTTGGCTTTAGGAATAGAGCCGGACAATGCTCGCCACCTTGTCGATGTTGAATGGGAGAAGATTGTTGCCAGGGACAAAGTCTCACGTCCGAAGGTAAATGAAATATTACAGGGTGGCAGACCGAACGAAATGATAGATTTATCACGAACCTTTAATTAATCTCAAAAGGTGTTGTCTTGTGTGCAGGCTTGACTCCAGCCGCCGGTGTTAGGAGCTAAAATTAAAACCGCACGCTATATATGTGACAAATTTTTTAAACAAAATTTAGTGCGCATGCTCTGTAGGTGTTGGTAAATGCTGAGTCTATAAAAGATAGTTTGAAATTTGTACGCAGTGCCAGGAAAAATTTTCGGAAGGTGCCGAACAAAGCCAGCGAGTGGGCCTCGGGAATCGTTGGCTCAAATTTATAAATCAGAACTCCAAACCAAATCAACTACATGAAAGAAAAGGGCAATGAGACAAGTTAGCTAATTTAATAGTGTTAACCACGGTGGCCTTTTCTTGGGTTAATGATTGATGTCACTACTGTCTTTTGTGGAAACTTGGTGGCTTCTCTCGTAACATATTTATCGTTGCATGGATAAAATACACGTAGTTAAAGATTGCACTTTGTAGCATTTTTTCAGCTTGTTTTTTGGTGAGAGAGGAGGGTTTTCTCCAGATTTGGGCTTAGGCAGGAACCAGTAATGAAAACCTGTTTTTTTTTCGCATGTACCGAAGGTCCACTGTCTTGCCCAGGCCTCAAATGTCGCTTAAGTCTTCATTCTGCATCATTGGTGTGGGCAGTAGCCCAATAACTGCGTACAAGCTAACTAGCCTATGGGGGGGGGGGGAGATTGAGGTTTAATGGCGGTCGACGGTTTGGTCATTAGTAGGGATGGGTCGGTAACCGAAACCGAAACCGAATTTTCGATTTTTACTGAAAACCGAAACCGATTCGGATTTTGTGTCGGTTTTTCGTACGGTGTTCGAAAAATCAAAAATTGACCTGTTTTTCTAATTTTTTTAAAAATAATTATCATTTTGTATACATACGTTTAAATGACAGGACCATTAAAAAGAAAATAGTAGAGGAAAATGGAGCCACAGCTAGGCCCATGGTCTATGACGCTGCTGAAAGTGAAAGCAGGAGTGAGTTAGAAGCTAGTAATACTAATGCTACTAGAAAACAAACTAGAAATAGCTGGTTTGGGTGGATGGTGGCAAAAACCGATACCGAAACCGAAACTGCGGTTTTGTGTGCGTGAAAACCGAAACCGGGACCGAAGTCAAAAAAATGAAACCGACCCATCCCTAGTCATTAGCGCCAACCTCAGTCACCGCCTAACACAGGCCTATGTCGCCGATGTGTTATCTATTCTATTGTTCTGCGATAAACTAAACTATAAGTAACAAAAACAGCAATTATAAAGATTGAATAAAATTGCAACAAAAAAAACATAAACAAATAAATAACTCTTCACATAGGCTACCCGATTTATTTATTTATTTATTATTTTGTTAATTTAATAAGCAGGTTTTTGTTTTTAAGTTTTAAGTTTCCAAACGACGCAATAGTGTGACATTCCCGAGATAATTTGTTAAAAATAAAAGAAGGAGCAAAATACTTTATTGACATTTTTTCAAAATTATTTCTCCAAAGTGGTAATTTGTGTCTAACAGTTCGTTTTCTCCAAAGTGGTAATTTGTGTCTAACAGTTCGTAGGTTACTGTTATTTTTTTCAATAATCCCAATCAATATAGGCGGGAACAGGGCTACCTAGTCGCAGCCGGTCTTCTGTACACTTCCGCCACTTTCGGGCAACTTCCACTTTAAACGGGAAGTTTTTTTTTTTAATTCTAACTAATTTTTGGACACTGAATCTAATGGCGCGTTTACGCAACAACTCGTCTTTGCATTCTCGCAGCCAGAAGCTAGAAATCATCTGAAATTCCAACATGGCGGCAGTTTCGGCTATATACGTCGACTCGCAACGAAATCATTCGATAATGCGAGTTCAGAAGCGAATGAGAAAATTTCGTCAGGAGGAATTTTTTATCTTATTGTCACGGATTATAAGACTGCAAGCATTTACTCAGTAAAAACAGTTATGTTGTAAGTTGAGTTTTAAATGGTTGCATCACATGATAAAGAATTGTCTCTTTCTGCAGTGGTGTTTCGTTATTTTGTATGACGTACGTTACGTAATTCAACTAATGCAATGCTTTGCATGTTTATGCAAATCAGCCTATTTATTTTTCCGATGCGACGTTTTTTTCCCAATATGACGTTAATTGAACGGAATTTGCACGCTTAGTGCGGCACAAGTAGCACTGGCAACTGTTCCTCCTTGGTTGGCATGCATGAGCAACCAGCATGCTGGCTAGCCTGGTGGTTTCCTCTGTCGTATAATTATATGAAAAACAGTGGAAATGTCTAGGACAAGCCAGCATTGATCCCATATTCGTTGAACAACCGCTGGGGTCGCACGACCACCTCCCCCCCCCCCAAAAAAAAAAAATTCGAAGGTTCAGATTTTAGATAAAAAAAGTGTCCGCAAAATCTCGCATCAAAGGACAAGAAGACCCTAAGGTCTCAAAAATTAGAACAAAAGTCTTCCGAACATCCCGAATTTTAGGACCTCAAATTGACCCAGGATCAAGCAAAATGGAATGAAATTGGGCCAGATCATATTGTGGCTTTGTCCAATATTACCTTTTGTTGTTTTAGACAAAACTGAGTAAAACCGTTCACCGTTTATTAATTTTTTTTCTGCAATCTGGGTAAAGGGGTAGACAGTAATAAGGGTTTCCATTCTTATATAGCTTGTTCCACATTATGTTTTCAGAAAACTGACTGGATGACGACTCGTTTCCTTGCACTAAGAGTTCAAAAACACGTGGATATCATACTTGTAGACTCAACAAAGCTACTGTTAGAGTTTACGAATGGGATGTTTACGGATTTTTTGCACTCGTAGTGGAAGAAAACGTGGCGTCATACAGTCAGTTTTCTGAAAACATAATGTGGAACAAAGTATAGACGTATGACCAGCCAGTATTGTTAAAACTTGAAAACCCGTTCCTCAAATTGAGCAACAGTTTGCTTGTGACTGTCCTCACAATTTGAAAAAAAAACTTGCGACCGAAACATGTTCACTAACTACTCGGCTTTTTAGTTTTAGGTCACCTCGGTAAGTAAAACTATTCTTCTCACATAGTAAGCCCAAAATAAAAAAAAAACGCACCAAGTTGACATCCCCAACTAATTTTAAGTGACATTAACAAATATGACAAAGGCAACTGTCATAAATGTAAATTAAAATAAATTCAATCCGCACCGCCTTGCAATAGGACTCCGAGTTGAGTAGTGGTATCGAGGTGTCATAACCTACTTACTTCGTTCATGTATGGAGGCCGGACGCATGATAATACACCAACAAAAATCATATACTAAAAATGATTTAAGATTCGCAACCGAAGCAGTAATTCGGTAATCCCTGTTTGTTTGAGTTATATCTCCAGTTGGCACACCTACATAGGTTTTAGCTGTCGCACGTTTGGAGACCCTTGGGTAGATCTTTGTCTTCCCGGGGGGGGGGGGACCCATTCCCGATTTGCAGATTGCTTTCTTACTAGTGACCATTTTTTTCAAACACAAATACTGTCTTTCCCTTCCTCCCTTTTATTTCCGTTTTCAACCCCTTTTTCTAACTCTTGCCCTCCCATTCCACCAGAGGATAATAGTTCACCGAAACTGTGAAAATCTGGGGGGGGGGGGGGGGGCGCGGGGGGGGCACAGTAGTATGTCCCTTTTATTTACTTATTTTAAACAGGAGTGCCGAAAAGGACAACCCATACAGTACCTTCCTGAATCACCGAACAGAGCGAACAGAACGCACCACTGTTAGTGACAGTTTGGCTCCAAACTTGACGTCGCGCGTACGCAGTGATGTTGCGTCAGCCGTTCAGTACCTTCCTAAACTACAATACAGCTCAACCATCTCAACAGAGTATGCGATACGCCATACATTCACCGCGACCAGACCTGGCTAATGGAGTTGACCAGGATTGGCTAATAGATGTGACCAGGCGAGAGCAACGCCAAATTACGAACCATCTCAGGGAGGTGGTTTGCTGGGGTGAAGGTTTGAGCATGCGTGCGCTAACAGTTTTAACGAAACAGATTCATCGCTGACGATGTTGACGTCAATCAAGCCGTATATCAACACGGATATTAGCAGGGAATGAGCCAAACTGTCACCAACAGTGGTGCGTTTGGTTCGCTCTGTTTGGTCGTTTAGGAAGGTATACCGATAGATCGTGATGCAGGAGTGTCCATGCTACTCTTACTGCATGTTCTATCTCTCATTCTGGGTCACGATCCCAAGGTGCCAGTCTTTGAACTAATTATCGTATTATTATCGCGGCTAGCCTTCGTTAAAATTACGTTGTGACAATATATAACATTCTGGTTGAATTCTTTTTTTTTAAATCTATTTTGTCTTCATCTTTGCATTTTGAACTGTTTTGGCTCTTTTCTTTCCACATTAAACTTTTTGTGTGGTGACAATTGGCCGCCCTCCTTTCCCTTTCCCTTACCTTTTCCCTCATCTGGCAATGCTAGCGTGTCCCTGGCAGGTCTAACCAAGTTGGTAAGGCAGCCCAGGCCTTTTCCCCTTTTCCCTTTCCACTACCTGTTTTTGGCCATGCTTGCGTTGAATCTTTTTCTTTTAAGATTCTTTTTAATTTCCATACCTTACACCATATCTTTTTGTCCTTGGCTCCTTAAGAGCTGCCCTCCTGTGTTTAGGCTGGCACTGAGAGATTCTCCAAGAACCTTGCAAGACCTGTTGCTCCAGCAACAAACTGTTTTATTATTATATTGTATGACACATGCTCCGGACAAACCGTTATGGCAAGCAACATTGCCAAAATGATCATGAATTGAGGAAAGAGTTTTGCTTGTTTAAGCCAATGCTGACTGAGATAGAAACGGCATGTTCCGCCTCCCCAACTCCACGCCAGTTCTTCTGTGTGCCAGGAAGTTAACGCCTCTTAGCGTTGCTTTGGCAAAACAAGATTCTGGCATTACTGAATGAACTGGTCTGGAGACGGGAAGCAAGACATGCTAGTTCTCGCCAAGTCGGCCTTGTCACAAAGCTAGAGTGACAACATGGATACTCTCACTTTGAAGTATCGAGCTGGCTTTGGCATAAATTATGTGAATATTGCAATGCGTAGTTTTTTTTTTTTTTGCCTTTTTGTTTGCAGGCACTACATTTATTTACCCTGTGTTTTGCCTGTGTTGGTGCAGAAGTAAGTGCATGGAACGAACGGCGGAAGAACATTTCGAAACTGAGCGTTTTACAGAAATTTAGGGAAACAGTGTAAGTAAGGAATTCTCTTTAAGCACTAATATTTTATAAGGCATATTTTTATTTTTATATTTATAAAGACAAACAAATTATCTACAACTAAGTATGAGCTGTTGCAAGAACTGACGGACATTTTGCATTGTAGCAAAGAAATAATCTGTGACTTCCCTCACATCACACAACATACCACGGAATTAAAGTTCGGCAGCATGAACTACCACTGTTGGACTAAGATTTAAATATTTCTTGATTACAGAAATACTCAACTTGTGTTGCCCTATTTATTTATTTATGTTTTATTGTACCACTCCTGAGAAATGTTTAATTAAATTGTACTAGCCTTATAGTTAATGATAGTATTTGCTCACAAGTTTGTGCACTGAAACACATGGTTTACATGTAAAATCATTGGGCTGTACGGTACATCCACAGATTACGTTAAATGGCTTTGTGTGCTAAGGCGTCATATGCCCTCTATCATTACATATCAAACACATGGTTTGCATCTCCAATCATTGGGTTGTGCTTCCTAAGATTATATTAAATGGCTTTGTGCACTAAGCTGTCACATGCCCCCTACTACCACATATGAAACACTTACTACTGCATT
>JAHWFP010141572.1:3501-16785 GCA_023313725.1 Lithobius niger | reverse complement strand
CCACGAACCGTCTGGTACTTTCAAGCATGCATATAAAAAAAAAAGGAAAAATTTTAATCATAAGAAAGGGTAAAAACGATAAGCAGGAGCACGTCAGATTTTCTTTTCTGGATTTGATGGCCCTGAAAAGGGCCGTTTTTAAGTACAGAAGAAGCAAATAGTATTTGAATGCTTACAGCTCATCTATTCCGCTAATGACTCCATCGTCGGAGGATTCACTGCTGTCGGCAGTACCTTTTTTAGCTTTAAACACCAATTCCGCTCCGTTGACGAAGCCTTCTTCGTTGCCCGCGTGAAAGACAATAAGGCGGCCGCCTTTGCCGGTCGGTTGTTTTAATCCAGTCGTAAGGTCGTTCAAAAAAGCATCGCGTCGGCATTTCACTGTTTTGTCTTGCCACACCTTTGATTTTGTGTGGCCTGCATTAAGCCACGTTTCATCTACGTAATAAATTAGCTTTTTCTGCTGCACGTATGACTTAATTTGGCGTAGGGAACGTCGCCGCCATAACACAATGTCGTCTCTCTCAAGCAGGAGGGAATTCCGGCCGCGTTTCGCATAACGGTACCAAGATCGCATATGACGCGTTGCATTGTCCGCAGCGTGAAGTTCGGTAATGAGTCGTCGTCATTGATGGCGTCACACACCTTTTTAGCAGTGGGAATTTCGTTGTTACGAAAGAAGGAGTAAACTTTCCTCCGTATGGCACACTAAGTAAACTCATCGTAGCGAAGCAGACGTGTACGCTGGCCTTTGGCTTTTGGATGGGTCTTTCCGGGAGTGCTCAGTTTTCCTTCCCTCTGCCGAAATTCTTTCTTGATGCTGAAAATACTGCTTGTTAGCTCTGCAGTCTTGGCTACAACATCTTCTACTAACATTCCTGGGTTTTGACGGTGGGTCATGATGTAAACATTCAACACTATTTGCTTCTCTCCACTGGTCAAGGGTTTGCCTTTACGATGATGCGAGTAGTAACCGTGGGGTGAACATGCGGTTGCCATGTTTGAACACTACTGAAAGTGAAACCGAAACTTGTTGCTACTGCGCAACTCGTTCGCGCAGAACTATATGCTGCGCGCGTATGTTTAGGTGGCAAACATGCGTAGCGCGGCTCCAAAGGTGGTCAGTCGCTACCTTTAGCTAATAATATTATGGTGTGGCAAATTAAGTTTTATTGTTTACAGAGGTCTTATTGTTGCTGGCCAGTTTACAACGTTGGCTGCCTGAATTCTGTGTTACGACGGACTCCTTAGCGGGTATGGGTTTTCTTCGGAAGAGCTATCGCGCCCTTCAATGTTCTCACCCGGTTACGTATGAGATTGGGTGGAAGCTGTTCGTTTTTGGAGTGCAAGGCAAAACGGCTTTAATCGGGTGGGTTAAGGGTCATTCGGGGAGTTTTGGTCCCGCGTTGCCCGGGGGGCGGGCGACCCTGGGGCGGGGGGCCGGGGGGGGGTGGGAGTCTGGTCATAGCCCTGGGCCCACGGGATTTACGTCCTGTGGTTCGCAGAGTTTTTGGAGAAGAATGGAGTGTAAGGTGGGCTGGTGGAGAAACAGGGCGGCAGTTGTTTGGAGTGCATCCGTTGACTACGGTCCCGAGTACTCTTAACAGCCTTTCTCGTCAGGACGCGAGCTGGGCGTCTCGTCTTCGTACAGGCCATGTACAGCTCAGAGCGTACTGGGCTCGCTTGTGCTGGGCCAGGTCGACCTTGTGTGGGTGTTGGGGGGGGGGGGGGAGGAAACGGTTCACCACTTTCTGCTAGATTGCCCCTTGTGGGCTCGTCACCGACGGTTTTGGTACTGATTTGGGTGATGATCCACTACGGGTGATTCTAGGTGTTCCACCACATGTTGGTCGGGGAGATGTGTGTTACGCAGGGTCATAGGGTTCTGCAGGGTCACTCAACGTTTCGGTAGGTGTCGGTTTTCCCCCCGGTTTTGGCACACCTCTGCACGGTACGTTGGTGGTAGTAGTATATTCTTCCACTTCTGCGGTATCTTGGTATTGTAGTGGGGGGTCTGTGTAATAGCTTAAGTAGTTTAACATGAGCGAATAGCATACAGTCTTCTCCAGCTCAATAAGGAAAATCAAATCAACGTAGCAATGATGAGCCTCGTTCACCTCTGGTTTTAAGTCATTATTGTAGTTTCAAGTGAGTGTTGATTACACGGGACATAGGACATGGGACTTCGAGATCAGGGCTTACAAGGTGTAGATTCAATACCATCGATGGAAAACCTTAGCCCGGTTGGTAGATTTCTGTGAACTAATCCACCAGCGTGCTGCTTATTTTCGTTGTCGTCGGCTATATTGACGTGCACGTAGCGTAGGTATTTGGCTAACTGCTGTGAGTGCTGCTCTGCATATGCACGAAAAGAAATGCACAGAGAATTTCATCTTGGAGTAATTACCTGACTTCGTTCAATCAACAGTCCAATCTTACTAGTCTGAAGTGTTGCTTTTACTTCCCACCGAACCTAACGTAAGCCTCAGCATGAACTTTAACGTTAAATGTACATGCATCCCTGTTGGCTTTCCTGTATGAGTCACTTTTGCGACATTAGTTCAAACGTATGTAAATGTTGCCAACACAGTCATTTTCTTGTTTCTTTCTTTCTTTCGTACGAGATGATTTTGTGACATTTACTCTAAGTTGTGTAAATGTTGCAAACGCTATTCTCAACGGGTCGCAAGACATACCGGAAGGATTTACTTGCCTTTAAACGTCAAACTTTCAAACCCTATAGTTTCCTCCAGAATTACATAGACCAACGAAATTCGGTATTTGCAATGGTGTCATAACTATTTCTCTGCATTGAAAATTTTAATGGAAACCATCGAACCGTTTGGCCTTCACAGCATGGTAATTTCTTTTGTTGTTGTTGTTGTTGTTGTTGTTGTTGTTGTTGTTGTTGTTATCGTTATTGTTGTTGTTGTTGTTGGGATGTTTTGCCCTCACCTGGATCAGACTAAGAACCAAATTTCAAATTTCGTAGCTTAAAACGTAGGTAAGAACAAGGCCTAGCGCCTTTTGAACGTTATTTTAATGAGACTACAGTATTCTTGTTGTTGCTTTTGTTCTTGCTGGGGAAATTTTTAGAGACTTATTGCAAAATGAATTCCATAGAGTTTTTTTTAATTTATTGATGGCGAAATCCGAAATTAAATTGAACTGAGTGGGCCCCCACTGCTTAGTATGGTTTGTTGGATCCTTGATGACAATTGTTTGGTTAGTGAATCTTCGAGATGAATATCCAAAAAGTTCCTTCTCAGTTATAGAAGAAAAAATTTCTATCACGGACGTTGGCTTCCACTGAAGAAGATGGTAATGATTACCTATCCCCAAAAAAGTTAAGGATAACCATCTAGACCCACACTAGTGTGTTGGAGCCAACTAGGTGACATTTAATTGTTGTCAGAGCTTAATAATTTGTTGTCAGATGTAAAAAGGAGGGTCACTAGCAGATTTGTATCTTTTATGTTACAAGCTTATACCTGATTTCAGCCTATTGGTGTGCATTCCCCATGCGGTAGAAATCTTTGCAAATCGTTAGGATCAGGTGTGTTGAGCTCAGTAAAGAAGAACTCAAATTAAAGTGTACGAACGTGTCCTTTATGGAGAAACCGTGTCCTCAGTAACGTTTATTTAATAACAATAATAATGTAGGTTCATTGCAAACGCCACCGGGATGGCAAGGACCTGGTGGTCACTAACTGCCATCTGTTGTTAAAACTAAAAATTTAAAATTGCAAAAGTTTAGGAGTTTAAAAGTTTAAAACGATGATGATGGCTCGACTGCATAGGAAGGGTAGATGGTATTGGGTTGGGGTCACGAATGCCTTACCACCAAGGTTAGACCTACCAGGGACACAATGGTCCCCGATGGCATCGCCAAACGTGAGGGACAAGTGAGGGGAAAAGCCGGGTATCATTGTCAATGTTTCTTAAAATAATAAAAAATAATAAAATAAATGTAAATCGTAGTATAAAGCTTGGCAAAAACCAATTGTCAATATAATTAGTAAAGATAATAAAAATTAAATTAATAATAATAATAATACAAAAAGCATCCAAGAAAAAGTTAAAGTACTATATTGGTCGCTTAAGGAACACATTTAGTGGCTCCTTAAGGAGCAATCTGCAAAAACCCGATAAGGTGTTTGTGCATACGGTTTATAAGCTCAGAGCCGTCCGTCCAATGAGAGACGATGCCGACAATACTATAACATTATTTTCGTACTTACGCGCCGTCCCACGCCATCCTCCTTACGCCCCCAGGCTCCAAACCATAAAAGGTACGCAGTTCGTATTGTACTGCACCCATTCATCCAATTTCATAGCTGGAAGCCTTCCCGTTATCTCGGTATCGATGAATAATCAACCTATGGGATTTAACTAGGGATGAGTGGACTATCTAGCTAGTAACTAGTAACACATTTTCAACGTTATTGAGGGTCAGATTTTGGATTGAAAGCAGCTTTGCTGGCATTCCTACACGAGTTAATTTTTGTCAGTTGGGTCATTGCTCTCGATTTCGACACAATTTAAGCTTTTGTACCGCATTATTATTTTTCCCCAAGTACCTGAAATGTGCCCAACTACGCTTCAATATACAAGACACTGACGCTATGGCGTCGCGCTACAATGGTTTATGTTTGTTGTGATGTATGTTGCCTAACTTGGCGCGACACACTAGCGTGTGTCTAGATTTGACGCTATGGCCAGCCAAATCCGAGATACAGCGAGGGGGCAAAAAGACAACTTGTTACGGGTTGAGGGTTAATGGCGCATCGACAGCTACGTCATTAGTGCCAACCTCATTCACAGTGTCATACACAACTTGCCGTAGATCTGCACCTCCTGCAAAAAAAAAAAAAAAAACCTGGACATGGGGACATCACACAATAGACGTGCTAAGGCTCGTGAAAACGGCGACGAATACTATCGTGATAGTGAAATGTCCGGGTTAAGGGGCGAATCTGCCTGTTCACAGTCGTTTCATTTATGTGGGAGGGGGGGGGCGTGGATGTCTTAGGAGAATAGGCCTAACGAGGTTGGAGCGTTACCGACGTGATCATTCTGTGTATAAAGCCAAAGCGTAAAAGCGCTGTACTAGCCTTATTGTTGCAACGCTTTAGTTTGCTACCGCGTTGTATGGTGGCGCATCTACGGAGACGATTCTAACGACACAAAATAAGGAGACAGAATGTGTTAACCCGAGGGGTTCGACAAAGCTGGAAATCTCGTAAACCCAAGATTTAGATTTATAAATCCGTTGCAAATCTTGTAAATCTGGAAATCTTGTGTAAATCATGGAAATCTTGTGTAAATCATTCAAATGTCGAAAATCAAGTAAGTCTGGCGTAAGTTATTTACATTTTACTTAAAGCTTTTGTAAATGTTTAAATCGCAGCAAGTCTCGACGATAATTTGCATGTAATTCTTTAAATCTTCTGAAAATCCGTGCAAATCTTGAAAAATCTCATGTAAATCCTTAAACTTTACTTAATCTTTTGATCCGTGTAATCTTCTGCAAATCTTCTGCAAATCCGTGTAAATCTTTCAAAACTTCACGTAACTCATTAAATCTTACTGAAATCTTTAGTAAATCTTTAAATCTCAGCAAATCCGTAAATCCACTGGAAGATGTACATATTTACAAATCTCGTACAGTTTATTTGTTTTTGTCGAACCCTTCCGGTTAGCCACAATCGGCAGGAGGGCACTGAACGCCATCGATGTCAGCAGCGGTAGTTTTAAACACTGAAAATCTACATGTGTTGGCAAAATATTACATTTTTCACTATAGTGTCCGCGGCCTATCTTGAGTTCGCCCCAGAACGAACACATATAATCGATTGTATGTTTCTGGTAGCAGAGTGCATTGTTGATGTCCAAGATGGTTACAAAAACAATAGCGGCCGTCGATTAAAGCCGCTCCCTGCAGGAAGACGTAACCGCTCATAAAATACCTGCAGAACTCAAGATATGCTGCGCACACAATATGTATATTTCAAATACGGGATGTTTGAAGATATTGAAAGGCTAAATGTTGTCAGAATAACAGAATTTAAAATAATGGTTAAAAATAGTAGCCACAACTGTCTGCGTAGTACAGTATACGCACTATTTCAAACCACAACTGGTATGAAGAATTTACGGGGGATTATTCTTGATGATAACCACTCTAAGAAATTAATATATAACGGTGTATTACGCTTCTGAGTGGTTACATAAGAGATTTGAATAAGTTTGTGAATATTTGCATACACCAGTGTAGAGAAGTGACGTTCTAGTAACAAAATCAAAAATTAAAAACTATCTGGGCGGCAGGAAGCTGCAGTGCAAGCCAACGTACCACCATCTAGAAAAAATAAATAAATGAATAATTCCGAATACCCATGATCACTTTCCGGCCAGATGATGATATGTGAATTTTTTTTTCATTTAGGCTTGGTGGCTGCACAATAGCTTTCACAATGGCTCCAGGGCCGTGCCTAGGAATTTTTTTCCTGCGCTAGGGCACAGCCACCTACAGTAAAGGCCGGATCAGATCAAGACAAATTAAGCGCGTAAAATCAACCATTGAAATAGAAGGAAGCGCAAGTTTGCTAGGTGCTGCCATCTCTACACCAAGTGGCAAAATTTCAAACTAACCGACGAATGTTCCAAATTCTGTCAACCGATGACGCCACTTGGCAAACTTGTCGCGTCGGTATTTGTCTCGCCTTCTAGCGAAGCATTGTGGAGGGCAGATCTGATCCGGCCTTTACTGTAGGTGGCTGTGGCTAGGGGCAAACTGGTAATTGTATGTACCCCCCCCCCTCCCTGGCCTCCCGCCCACCGCCACAACGAAAGAACCCAGTCAAACTTTTAAACTAAAACGATAAATAAAAAAGCAAAACAGATTATTAAAAAAAAAATGAACTAGGATTTTTACGCCCTCCACAGTCTTTCTTGAGGTGTGGGGAAAAGAGGACTCCCCCCCCCCCCCCCCCCCGAGACCCTGAATGACTCGCAGACGCTGTGAGGAGTGTGTGTTTTTGTTGAATCGGTACTGTACCATTATGACAGTTACAGTAAAAAAAAAGTTCTTAGGTTAGAAAAAATATTACCTCAAGCTTCATTCCCAATGTTGCGAGGCTTACAAAGCTCAAAGCATTTTACTCTTATCATTTCAACACTCTTCCCCCCCCCCGCCCCCCCCCTCCCCTCCCAGCATTACGTAATTTATACAGGGTGTCCTGGAAATAGACTGACAAACTTTAGGTGGTTATAGGGGACAAGATAACAAGCAACCTTTGGTAATAAACCACTGTCTGCAAATGAACTGTTACCGAGACACCAAAAAAGGAGTTTTGGTTACTGTTTTGCTTACTGGTTACTGTGTTTTGGTACACAATTTGATACACAATTTGATACAGGTTCACAGCGGTTTAGGTGTTGTACAATGGTGCAGTACCTCAAACCCATTATGTTCGTCTGAAGGGGTACATTGGGGGGGGGGGGGCAAGCCCCGTATCCCACATTTTTGTAGGTTGGTGGTTTTGCTGTACGATAAACAATTTGTACCGCGACAAAATGACTTTCGGTCCATTCACCTCTACCTCTTCTCCCCCCCCCCCCATCACCTGCCAGCATTACGTAATTCATGGATGCTGCCTCTTTGCTTTTCTAAATACGAACCCGCATCATAACGTAAATAATTCCTTGTTCTTTCAATCATAGCTCAAACATATGAAGGAAGGAAGTCTTTAAATTAAAATTTATTACGTTTTTCTCTTCTTTCAAAACTGTATCAAAACGCTTCGTTTCTCTTCTTGTCACTAGTAGCCAGTGCCGTTTTCTGTCGGTAGATGGCGAAGCTAAGGAAACGGCCACGGTTTATCGATCAGCGTCCTTTGGGTAACCCAAAGGACGCTGATTGAAAAACCGTGATACAGCTAAAGTGTCCAACGTTTAATGTTTCCATGGTGAGGCCTTATGTAATCTAGTTAGGCAATGGCTGGGGGGGGGGGATACTCTAATACCGCTAAACAACCCTAAAACAAGCCAACTTCAAATCACTTCAGCAACGGAAATTCCCAATTCTGCAAATTCAGAAAAAATAAACGATAAAGGCAGGGATTTAATAATATCTGTGACTGACTACTCCGGAATATGAGAAAATGTAGCAACGAGAAAAACTTAAAAAAAGCAGCAAAACCTAAATCAAGATTAAGCGAGTGCCTTCAGAGAACGACACCAAAAAGGTGTCAGTCGCGCTGCAGATGGATGCAGCAAACATTATTTCTAATTGCTACGTCTAAATTAGAAATTTGTGAGGGCCTTCTATATTCAAATTCAGGTTGAGCCCAGTTTGTGTTCGCTACTAACGGAGGTGATGAAAAAAATGGAAATCGAAATGGAAGGAAGTAAAGCTGCATAAAATAAATTATTAGGCCTACCTTTTTCTTGCGCTGGGTTAAACGATTTTTTCGTTTCGTGCGGAGTGTTGCTTGTAGTTATTTCGGTCATCGTTAGAAACCGATGTGTTGCAGGCAGCAGACGTGAAGCCATTGGAATACTCTTGCTTTGCTGGACGTGTGTGTGATACGTTCCTTGAATATTATCGTCTGGATAGCTTCAACTAATCCTAAGTAAGTATATATGCATCATACACGGCGGTATATATATGAATGAAGTCCTCTCTCCAGCAAAACTAAAACTATTAATTTCTCCGTTTCTATTCAATATATTTCGACCAAACTTGGCCAGATAGCAGAGAGCAACTTTTCCCAATCTTATACCAATTGTTATGCAATTCCGTGCAAGAGTAAACGTACGGAGCCACACGGAAATTTGAAAACTGTTCACTTGTTGTTGTTGTGTGACACAGTTTTAGAAAAAGCTACTGCACCTACCTAAAATCTGAAACATGATCTAAGCTAGAAATTTCCCTGGGCTTCATCCACGCAGAGACCACTTTTTCGATTGGTTGAGCCATTCCGGAGTTACAGGTTCTTGAACGATCATTTTGATTATTTTACATTGTTTTAACCATTGTATTTAGGGAACAATGCCACTCAGCAAACTCCAGATCCATTCTTCGTACACGTATTATGTCTTTGCTAAAAAGTCGATTGTGGAAGGGCGAAATGAAAGAATCCGTGTTGCCATTATATGTCCTTTGATCACACTTTCAGGGAATGCACCCGTATCGATCCAAGCCAGTAGCCACTCGGCATAAGGTGCTTCCTGTACTTAGGTTTTACAATAAAAACAGTACATGAGCCACTCAACCCTCCGTAGGACCAATTAACAGACCCCAATTTACTCCACCATATCAGGAAAATGACCGTCAGTCCCAAGCACCACTCCAAAGCTGCATACAAGCAACGTAGCAATTCTAGAGTCTACAACCAAGGACCAGGGCATGCCATGAACCATCCGGCAATGAACTCAGATCATATACCCTTTTACACCAAGAACTTCAAGCCTTCGCCCTCAACGGATCCCTAAACCTAACTGATGATTCCTACTGAATCGTACGCTCAGAATTCGACTGGGGCTCAATGGTGATGTAGACGCCAGTAAACAAATCATTAGGCAGGATTTTAGGGGATGGATTGGTGCGCAGCGCTTTCATTATGATTCCACAGCCATGCTTACAATCCTGCGCCGTGCTTACATGACAACAGCAAAATGATACAAGATGAGCAATGGAGTAAAAATGCACGGTAACACGGTAAAAAAGCAGATTTATTATGCAAATCTGATGACAAAAATTGTAAATTTTCGAAACGTTGTTCGTCTTTTAATGTTGTTTTCTTGGTTTACCTTCCTGTAATCTGTTACCACTAGCTGTAAAACCCGTCATGAAGACGGGCAACTCTAGGAGTACAACTGCCCCATAACAGTGAAATGTGTAATTTAAATAATTCCGGTTCTTGAAGGTGGGTAATTGAGGCAAGGTTGCTTCGATCACTCAAACCATGTATCTTGTGATTCATTTCATCACCATTCATTCATTTGCGTTACCCGGAGCAGCGGATGTCTTTCACGTCCTGTGGCCTGGTTTGTTTTTTTCGCACTGAATCCGACTGCGCAGTTTTGGTGTCTTTGTAAGCCCTGTAACTCGGGAGCAGACAAATATTATTTTCGTCTTTTTCACTCAAGCCCGATTACGTGACTTCATGGAACCAAGTACAATGCATGTTTGTAAAGACATTGTTGTTTGCAGCATTATTGTTACACCATTGCTTCTGCATTGTTTCCTCCGATAAATTCTTTTTCTTTTTCTGCCAGAAAAGATATTGTTGTTTTTATCATTGTTAAACCATTGTTTAAAGCATATTTGGGCCAACGCTGGCAAAAGAGTGGCAACTACCGTTTTATGGGTTAAGATGCTTAAATGATAATTGATCAGGCTACTTGCCCCAAATTAAATAATAGCACTGGCCTCCAACGGACCCAATGCTACTAGTGTATTGATTGATGATATTAAGATAACGGCTTTCAGCAGAAATGGGCACCCACTAAAACGCCCTAGGAATGTTGTAGAGTTACCCCTACCCTCAGAGAAGCTTTTATCGGTTGAAGATTGCTTAATAGTGACTGTAACTCCAATTTACGATCTCACAGAATGTATGTAAGGAATAGGTCGGCGCCACATAAGCTCACGATGTTGGTCCAACAACAACCATTTGAAATAACCATTTGTTTAATACTGACTTATGTCTAAATCTCATATACGATTTAAAGAGAGAATCTGTTCATGGGGAAATTCATCAAGCTCAATGGCAAGGTAGGCGCGATATTGTCCTTGGTTATCCTGACCTACATATTATTACCCCTTTATCACATCCTGTACTCCTTTACCCTACTGTTCCATCTTTTGATACCGTGCCTAAAGTTTTGGTGGATGCACCCAGTTTACTTAAAATGCGAAAATTAGAGGGGAGGGGGGTTCAATGTCTTGAATACGCACGTACCTCCTATTATGCAAAATCTGCCCACCTACAACTTAGAGGCAGTACAACAAGCAAATATTCCCTATTGTGCCAAGTGTTCCCATCTACAACTTTGAGTAGATCACAAATAATCTAATGTGTTGCGCTTATTCGAATCTATCTTTTTTAATGGTCCCACGACAGGCCTTAACCTAAAACTTAAACCGTCTCCATTTCAACAGTCTACTACTAAGTCTTTCGACCTGATCACTCCATTAGTGACCTACCTTCCTTCTATTCCAAATGATAGTGCAGTTTTAGAAGAAGCAGTGGGGCCACATTTTTATTTATGCAAGAGAGGATGAATGTACATGTAAGCTAGGCACCTGAAACGTTTTGGTTTAGAGGTGTCTGGCACCTGCCCATACCTGGCTTGATACGGCGAACAGCCATCTTCCAACGGGCTTGTGATGATGTTGTTATGAAGGAGTGTCGCTTCAATGCACGCATCACTCCAGAAGCATTGGAGAGCTTGGCATCTTCCAACAGTGCAATGGTCCCGTTGTGAGGGGGGGGGTCATTTTTTTTATTTTTGAGAGATATTCGAAATTATAAGCTCTTGGTCCAATGATGGAAACATTTTTTCGACATCAAAGGAAACAAATCAAAACCCTGGAGGCACTCGATATCCTTCCAGGTCGTAAACAATTTTGTATGCATTGGGGGTTTATGACGTCCCTCAGCGAGTTCTTTTAGAGTGGGTTTAAGGATGCATGCAAGCTCAATATTGGGTGTAGTCTTCCCCTCGTATTCTGAGAGGAAAACCCGGCTTGTGGGTCTTTATCTGGGAAAAAATACAAGGGGGGGGGGGCGGTGGTTGGCTTTCTAATATTTTTCGAATAATTCCGTTGCAATTTATTCTTCGGTGACAAGTGCGTTAAAGAATTTCTTTAAATGAACATTTTATTTGCTCTATGGGTTGAAAGGTAGCTTTTTGTACGTAAGGTCTTTGTTGAGTTATTTAATTATGTTAGATTTGAGTTTCGGTGTGTCAAGTATGACAGTAGCATTACATTTGCGAGCTCTGCAGATGGTGATGGATGGATCTCATTTGAGGGTCCGGATAGCGTTAATTTCTTTGAGTGAGAGGTTTGGGGATAAATGGTGTGTTAAGTTTCGCATTGAAGAGAGTGCTGCACCGCGGACCTCAGAACGATTCGGTACCAATGAAAGCTTAGCTTCACGTTTAACACAAAGGACTGTGACAAGATGCCAAAGTTTTGGTGTGGGTACAAATTTGAGTTCTTTCTTTAGCATATTAAATTGTTGGTGGATCGAATGCTTTATGAGAAAGGTTGTGCAGCCATGCATTTATGGGAATCGACTAATGAACCAATTTAACGGAGGAGCAGAAATGTTCACACGGGTGGGGGAGACCAGAGATGTGACACAATGTCTGCTGTTGCGAAAGTGACGTTGGAAATTTCGAGAGATTAGAGGCTAACATCGTATGCAGTTTAATGTTAATTGCATTTTGAAAGTGGTAGGAGGTCATGGCAGCAATAAGCAGTAAAAAATCGCTGAATGAGTGTGCGTGGTTGTGAAAGAATGAAATGTTTTAACTTGTTGAAGTTTTAAACGCTTTACATAAGTTTTCGAAACGTTCGTCTTTTTAAGTAGAACTGCTTGGCTTAACCTTCCTGTAACCGTGCTTTATTACTCTACCACAGAATTCAATCTAATCTTAGTCCTAGCCAGTATGAGATAAGAGTAGTTATGGTATACATAGCTTTAATTTTTTTATGAACTTTATCCTAAATACTTCATTTTAATGACACTGGTGTGTAATATAGATTCAATAATTTGTTAAAAATTAACAATTTTTCTGTTACAGATGCCAGTAGACATGGAATGGCACGTACCTCCACTTATTCACAAAAAGAAAAAGAAAAATTACTTGGATGAGGCCTTTTGTCGTCGAGTCAGGCGGATGGTAACTTCCATCATACAGCAAGAGAAGAAATTAAAAGTTCCATTGCCAGGGATGAGCCAATGGTTTGATGCAAGTAAACCTCTCATATATCGACTCTTTTGGCTGGGATTGTTTACCTTTTTTTGTGGCCTGGCTACCTATCAGATATACGACCGGATTGCTTATTACCATAGCGAACCAATTGGGACAGACATAAGCTATATGGAACAGGAGTATCTCATTTGGCCCACAATCATCGTGTGCCTCCAAGGAAATGAAGACCTAGTGAAAGTTATGGAAGCCATTAAGCCACCTCAAGGCTTTCGTGAAGATGAGTGCATGTTTTGGGTATATGCATTGGCTGAATGGAGCAATTTGACGGGA
>JAHWFP010141571.1:0-18263 GCA_023313725.1 Lithobius niger | reverse complement strand
AAAAAAAAAACCTTGGTAAATCTATAGTAAAAGAAATTAAAACCATCCCCCACACTGGAAAAAAAAGTTTATTAAAATACTGCCGAGGCTAGAGAAAAGTACAGTTCTGGTAAAAAAAAAAAGGCTTCGTTATACGGAAGAAGTGGAGGATTAATGTATGTGACTCTGAACGAAAATGTTGAAAATGTTGATATCTCGAAAACTACTGGGCAGAATTGAATGAAACAAAAACTGGGTTGCGTATTATGATATCAGCTATATTTCTATGCTTATTACATGAAATGGTAAGTAGCCAAATATAACTGGCCGAGCGAGCAACACGAGTTGATAACTAATAATATGTCTCAAACTACTGGAAAGAATTGAATAAAAAAAACTGGATTAATTGTTATGATGTATGCTATATTTGTATACGTATGACGTGCAATGTTAAGCAACACAATGTAATATGCAATTCAGTCTTTGTTTCATGAAAATTCATCCACCAGTTTTCAAGATATCAGATATTAAGTTTTTCTCGCTCGGCCAATTATTTTCAGTCTGTGAACGTAGTATTTAATAAGAGTAGAAATACAGTAGACAATCTAAGAAGCATTTCAGGTTTTGTTTCATGAAAATCCTTCCACAAGTTTTCGAGATAACTGAATTTCTCCATGGTTGTTATTACGACACTCGTTATAACGAAAAAAGGCGTTTTTTTTTACCGGAACTGTACATAATTTTTGGTATTGACACAACTTGGGGAAAGGTGACCTGTTGATTAGCACTGCTATCTTATATGCCAGAGGTCACAGTTGATGGGTAACACCACTGTCTAATATGCCAGAGGTCACAGTTGATGGGTAACACCACTGTCTAATATGCCAGAGGTCCAGGTTGATGGTTAGCACTACTATCGCATATGCCCGAGGTCCCAATTGTCGGTTAACACGACTTTCATATGCCACAGAATCCGGCTTTTAACTTGACCTCAGCCACCCTAACCATAATCGGGGGGAAGAAGGCCATGTGATGCGTCAGATACTCGAGCCAATTGTGTCGTGTCAATAAAATATCGAAGGAATTTTCTATTGGAATTCAGCCTACCATGTAAAATTTGATCCCTCTCCTTCTGGTGACATGGCTGGGAGTGTATAAAACCTCCGATGGTAATAACACAACTTTTAATCAGCTGCTGGTGTGGTATTCGCTACAGATTCGTTAATAATTTGTTTTTAATAGAATACAAAAAATTGCAAATTTTCAAACTTAGTACATCGAGTTATTCCAAATTTTTTATGGACCTCAGTCCATGACAGTGGTGGAAGAAGGATACTATGTATGGAGTTGAACAATTTAAAATATTGTTTCTAAGCTAATCTTCAGTAGTGCTACCGATTGGTTTCTCCATTTATGAAAAATTATATAAATTAGTTTATAAATTGTATAAATTAATTAAAATATTTAAAGAAATGTTCCTGCAGAAATATAGGATTATGAAAGTCGTTTTGATGAGGGAAAAATAGTAAATAAGGTATTTGCGGTTTTCTGTATCAGGCTTTCAAAACTGTGCAGATACTGTACAGTGAATTATTACGTAGTCATAGTCTCACACAGTACGTTCCCACCAGACCCACAAGAGGGAGAGTTAATGTTCGAGTTGAAAGAAGAAGCCTACAGACCAAACTCTGTGCAAAGTGTAGCAAAGTGTAGCAAAGTGTGCAAAGGTAGATCAGTGCAACGTGTATAAAGTAGAAAGTTAATGCAAAGTGGTACACAAAATATTTTAGTCAAAGCAAACTGAATCATTAGAAACTATAAAAATATTATGATAATGACTATACTTTGTTCCACATTATGTTTTCAGAAAACTGACTGTATGACGCCACGTTTTCTTCCACTACGAGTGCAAAAAAATTGGTAAACATCCCATTCGTAAACTGTAACAGTAACTTTGTTGAATGTACAAGTGTAATATACATATGTTTTTGCACTCTTAGTGCAAGGAAACGAGTCGTTATCTAGTCAGTTTTCTGAAAACATAATGTGGAACAAACTATAGAAGTGACTTTAGGAAGCATCCAACATATTCTATCGTTCCCTCTGGGATGAGTTCCCATAAGGTCATTTATGAAAGGAGCGTTCGAAATTGTCATGAATAACTTACGTAATTATTTTTCTTATGTTTTTATCTAATAAATGCGTGGGAAAAATAACACTTGTGCTGTGATTTGTCTAGGCAAACCCGTTCTGAGAAGCAGCAGTAGGATTTTTGTTACATCAAGCAGCTAGCATTTTTTTTAGCTCAAGCAGTTAGCAGTTTTGTTACTTCAAGCCACGGCCGACTTGGGCCGAAATTGTGTGTCCCGCCTCTTGGCCCAACACTAGTCCATGCATGATTCAGAGAAATTAACTCTTCTTAGCATTACTTTAGTAAATTTATTTTAGTGGTGCTGAATCAACTGTCCGGAGCCGAGAGACGTAACACATGGCTTCTTCCCATGCGAGCTTGTAGCAAAGAAGGGGATTTTTAGTGAGCGTTACAGCATGGGACCTGTACTACCTACGGACATGCAAGCATTTAATAGCTCCTGTAATGATTTTGAATCAGTAACATTATTCCTAACTTTCTGCTGATATTTTCTTAACTTGATACCTACCATCGTCTGATGCCGTAGTGTGATCCACGGCTGGAAAATAACCAGCGAAAGCATCACCTCTTGATAATGTCCAGTTTAAGGGCGCAGATGCGTCATCAGACCACTTGCAAGAGTTCAACTCAAATCCACAAACTCCTAAGGAATTAACAAAATTAAAATATAAATATAAACACGTGCAGAAAAAAAAGGTAAATAAATGGAAGTAGTCCTGGCAGTGAATATGACTGTAAAATGCTGTATAACTGCGATAAAGATACTGTCAGTGTCCTGTGAAGTAATAAATTAAGTAAATGAAAAAAAAAACAATAAATCGCAATCGCATTACAGCATGAGGCATATTATGCGTTGCGTGTAACAATACACAGTAAAACACGGTCTTGTGATAATTGGGGTTAACCGTGTCGACGAATTGATAAATTCTTTTTCGTCGAGAATTTGTCCGATTTCGACAAATATTAAGCCCAGCTACAATTTAAAATTATTAGTCCCTCATCCGATTAAAGAAGCATTCCTGTTTACAGGCGATTATGGTTAGTTGCAGTTTCTGATATTATACATTTTGCCGTAGTGAGTACAGTCACGTTAGCAGGTCACATGAGCAGAGCAGGAACATCGGCAGAAATTATGTCAGCAAAACGGGATTCAGCAAACCGGGAATTCGCATTTCGCTGAATTTTTAGTTTTCATTTTCAGTGAAAAGGAATGCGGCGAAACGGGTATTCACTGCGATAACACAAGATACACTGATCTGAGAAAGAAAGAAAATACAACTGCCCCAACTGGAACTTGAAGCCAGGTAGGTTTTATGGTGAAAATAACCTAGCAGCTGTGATGAATGATCCTTTGGAGGTATAATTCTATAGCAGTACAGTCGGAATGACACAGATAGACGTAATTGCTGGCGACTATGTACAGGTATAAAAAAAGACAGGGCGTAGTAAGTTCCGAAATGGCCTTGGAAATAAGCCTACGTAGTAGGTTGTCATGCAAAGAAGACCAGACGTGCATCTGTGAATAGTCCACGCCGAGGATCAAAATACGTTACGAGGCAAATTATAATAAAGTGGCGTAGTGATGGAGAGTAAGGCAATTACTTAAGGTCCCTAAACTTGTTTATTCTTGTAATAAAAGGAGTTGTTACCTTCGGTTTCCCCAGTAATTTCCATTCTCGTATCACAATCGTTAGAAGGCTTGAAGGAAAAAAATCGTAACTTACATCCCACAGATACGTCATTACCTTTGGGTAACACTGATTCAGGAATGATATTATGATGATGGAGAGGCTTTATTTTGGCAGGAAAAATAGACGGGCTACTAATGCTCCTTTTTTAGCAACAGGCTTTGGGAAAAGCATTATAAATCTCGAAGTGCATATTAGGCCTGAAAAATGGCGACCTACTCGGAATCGAGACAAAGCACATGTGATTCGAGATATGAATCATCGGTAAAAACAGTCGATTTTATGTATTCTGTTTATTACACTGGCAAATCTACTGAGTTTCTTGCAAAATAATCTGTTGCTATTCGGGGAGGATGGAAAAAGTATCGCAACTGCGGAGTGAACTTTGTGGTTTAGATAGACAGAGAGAACGAGATGATATAAAAATCCATATTTTATAAAATTACTCATTATTCATACACAAAAAATGTTAAAAATGGATGAAGTTTCGAGAACTGGATAACCTTTCAGACCAATATACATTGGTTCAATGATAAGATGTTGACTCATAGGAGAAATTCTGATTTTAAAAAATGTAATGAATTACGTAACAGTTTATCTAATTATTTAACTTGGGTAAATTATGTATTTTATAATATTATGCAATTTATGTAGTAATGTTTGTAATTTGTATAATTTATGAAATTTGTGTATTCTGAGGGCAAATGGGACGAAAAGAAGTAGGTACCCAATTCAGTAACCTACAAAGACATGCAGTGAAAACATGAATTTGTTTGTTTTGTTCCAGTGTTGAGGGGCTTGTTCACAATAAACAACAAAATAATAAAAGCCAGGAGAAACGGCCCTTGGTGTTCAGTGATAGTTTCAAAGGTAGTGGGTCACTGAATGTCGGTAACGCGGAGTTGCTCCTGTGTCCATCGATTCAATGTTTTTTTTTTGTGAGGTAGCCATCAAAATTGGGTTGAAAATTAAACTCTGCTTTTTACTGGATACCTTCGTGCGTTACTACCAGTTAGGAGGCACCGGTTTCTAATTGTCGTAAATATAATTTGTTGGTGGGTTCTTCTTGGGGGAAGGAGGGGTGTAAAGCTTCCTTATTTTTTTATGAGTGCATAAAACATGGATAACTGATTTGTGGAAAGCTTGTGTGCATTCGCAACGTCATTACTTTTATTGTCTTTTTTGCTTGTATTTAACGTTTATTTTAATAAAACACAGGGTTTTCCATGTGCACTGTGTTCAAACTTTCATAATCACGTTTAGATTAGGCAATTTACATAGCAAAAATAATACTAATACTTCTAATGGATTCATGATTAAGTTGTGATATTACGCTAACACAATATTTTGGTCACCCTTTACACAGTTTTGGTAACTATTTCCTTGGGATTGTATTAATTAGGGTTGAGACTTAGGAACTATACTTACGGCTCACAGGACATTCTTCTAAAGTCACTTCAAAGTCGTCCAATGCTAAAACTCCATCTCTGCCAATATTAGCTTGAAAACTAAGCTAGAATGATAAGATGAAAATTAGGAATAAGCTAGGACTTAATTCAAGAAGTCAAGACCTCATAAAACAGAATGTTAGGATATTTCAAGAGCTTCCACCCCCCAGCAAACTGTTTGGAAAGAAAACCTTGACTATTCCGTCCAGCAACCCAGACGCACTGCAACACTTATAGGAAAACCTTTTGAGTCCAACGGCGCAGTGCCCATGCTATGTCTTCCATGGCAGTCTAAGTCCCACTTCGGGAGCCATAACTTTCGGCCTTACTGCTTTCAATATTTCAATCCTAATTCAATCAACGTATATATAACAGCACAACATTGTCAACACCCACCACACGACATGATTGTCAAAATAATATACTTGTATTTATCAAACTGCAAAACAATGTTGAATATAGCCTCTGCCTGCAAACACTTGTTTCTTTTTGGCAAATTCTAACAATGGATAAAACATTCCAGCACCATTCCTTATCACTCCCACATTTGTGAAAAGCCGTTTGTAAATACGCTATTTCGGCCAGTGGTAATTAGGATCTCTTCTTTTTCTCGTCCTCGTGCCTCGACTTAATGCAAGAATTATTAAAAAACTTTAGACTGCCTTGACCTTCTTAAATAAATTCTATTGAGAGGTACCAAGTCCAAAAATTAACTATTAAATTAAACAGGAACCATTACTCTACCAAACTCAAGATGTGAAACTCAAGAAATGAAACTCAAGCGGTGAACACGAGATGTGAAACTAAAGATTTTTTTTATGTCACCATGGCCACAGATTGTAGGTGAGGACTACAACAATACACATGGAGGTTGATTTCCCTACAATGCACATATGCATTACGTGACTTTCTTGCTCGCTTACAGGCCAATTGAAAATCTTAACTCGGTATATTCAAAACTAATGGTTTGTGGCTAACATAGCTAGAAAGCATTACCAGTAAATGTAACAAGTTTACTGAAATTTGTAAAAGTGAAAAATTTCTATACTTTTCACCTTAACTTCTATGGGAACTCGAATTTTTTTTTACACTTGAGATTTCTTAATGAAAAATATTGATGTAAGTCATAAAATACACCACTACCTTGTTTTACTGGAATAAGAGACGGAATCTTCCAAGCAGGCTGGCAACTTAAGTTTTTATTAAAGCCATAACAAAGGCAAGTCAAAAATTGCACCATGCATTTTAAAATCGAGTACCAAAACTGTTATATCGTATTACTAAAAAAGGTAAATAAATATCTTTATTGGACGTTATCACGAAATGGAAAAAGTGACAAAGTAGTAAAACATGTGCCGCCCGGCCTGAAAAAACATTTACTTTTAAGTGTGTTTACCTAGGAAAAAAAGAGACCCCTTTTAAGACCTATTTCTAATCAAATATAGCCAGTTTTCTATACCAAAAATTCCGGGACAGTTTCGGTTCCAATTCAGCGATTTGGGGGTTAAATCATCTGTGGGATGCCAAGAAAGGACTCTCTTAACCCTACACCCATTTTCGAGCAAGCAAGTCAGAAATAAACAGCTATTAAAGCTGCTTCCCTTCTTTAACATCGTCTAGTCTGTAGATGTAACATTTTCTTTTAATGTTGCTTTGGTTCCGTTCACAATCACTTCACTTATATATATTTATAGTTCACACTTTATTTATTTTTGATTTTGAACCAAAGACTTAATAACATTTGTGAATATCAGCTAAAGACACCTTCCACCTCTTTCGTATTAAGAAACCAAACAGAACCCTACAATTATCCGAAAGAGATAGATGTTCCCAATCAGTAAAAGAACATGACTGCAGAAGATGCAAATTGCTATCGTCTGCAGCCAAACTTATAGTAGTGTGTAAAAAGCATACTGCTTTGGTCGATGACCTCCTTGTTATTGCATAGAACTGAATTAACTGGACAAAAAACAAACGTTAGAGCTCGTATCCTTATCTAAGTCACAGCTGTAAAAGCACACAAATAAAAGGCGAATTATAGTTCACTTGAACGAAACGACCTATAATTTGTACTGCAAATCCAGGGAACAAGGAATGTTTTCACTTCGGATTAAGATCAGAAAGTGAACGCAATTAGTTTTTGAATTGGGCCACATCTGTGAGAGTGTTTGTGGGTGTGTTTAATTTGTGTTTTACATGGCGTTTGGCGATTTGGTCATTGTTATGTATGTGTTAGAGGGTTTACGTTTTACACCATTGTTGGATTACTGCCAATTATTGTTACTAATTGGCAGGACGCAACAACAGCCCAACTTGACCCAACAAAAGCCAATTATTGTTAGTTAACTGGCAGGAGGCAACAATAGCTCAACTTGACCCTACAATAGCCTAAATTGTTTCGAACACTTTTATGCTATTGTTGGGTCAATTATTCCAGTACGTACATTTCTAAAGATCATGTATCAATAAGTGTGGTTTCTGTGGCGATCTTCCACCTATAGCAGGTATATATAGCCTACAACATGCCCTTCAGAGAAAATAATAATTGGAAGCTATTATGTGCAAATGAAGACAATTTCACAACGGTTTTGCCTCCCAGCAGTTTTCAAATGAAAGGTTATACTAAAATAAAAACATAATTAACAACAACATTGTCATGCAATTCAACAACCTTGCCTTGATACTACTAGGTGTGCAAATACCGAACCTTAACTGGTCTGAAGATCGTCCTGTGATAAATTCTCTATTATTTTTAGGCACTTTCTGCTCCATAGTTGTGATGATTTTTTTCCTTAAACTTTTGCCGTTGTAAATTGTCTTCTGTTTTCATACCAATGCTTTCCAATGCTTATTTGTAGTTAACTATGTTTTAGTTCTAGTATAACCTTTCAGTTGAACACGGCTGCAAAGTGGGAGGCGAAACGTCGTGAAATCTTCTCCTTTTGAACCTAATGGCTGCCATTCACTATTGATTGTGAAGGGCATGCACTAGCCCGCACATACCTATTTTGGGATGGATGGGTCGGTGGATCGTCTTAGCAGTCATTACCTGGGTTAGGTTGATGTTTTGAAATGAAAAATACACACCCATGAAATGATCTGTGTATGAAATCATGTACTTGAATAAATGTCTGAAATGAACGTGTTAGCTGTTGCATACACCTATTTATACTGGAGATAGCTGAAATAATGACTTGGAAAATCCCTACAACTTACAGCGCTGTTAGAAGTCAAATTGATGGTGACATAGTGTTGTTCCCAAGCATCCATTTGTGTGCCGACCTTCTTCCAAAGCAGGAATCTGTCTGCCACCATGCCTTCATCGTAGTAACTGGTTATATCTAAGGTCAAATTGCCGGCATCTGGTCCGAAAAGATATGACCAAAAGCTGAAACAGAAAACCGTCATCCGCGATACTTCCAGCGTAGGACTGTAGATGACTGCTTGAAGATCTTTTGGGTACAGGACATTTGATTCTATGAATAAATATGACTCTGCAAGAAAAAAAAACATACAAAAACAAATGAACAAATTTTTCTGCCTGGAAACAGGTGCTATGTATAACAACAATATTATGTACCCAGTACATTTGAAGCGGATGTGCACTTTTTCACATAAAACATATTGTTATAATACTGGAATTCTTTATTACTAACATGAACCTCCCCTCCCCTCATACATACCGACAAAAATAATTCCATGGATTTACGAGCTATTAAAGGCACTGTTGAGGAATGGCACTCGGCGTGTCGCCGCAGTCGCCGTGAGGAGGTGGTGTTGGCCCGTTTGCGCATTGGTCACACTCGACTTACTCACTGTTTCCTTTTGCGGGGGGTTGACCCTCCTGAATGTTATTGGTGTCGGCGGCCACTTACGGTCCGGCACTTCCTTGTTGATTGTTGCCATCTTGATGGTTTTCGTCGTCGTTTCCATCTTCCGCATGACATTGTGCGTCAATTGGGCGATAAGTCTGTCCTCCTGTCCGGTGTTTTTCAATTTTTGCAGGAGGTACAGATGTATGACAAGATTTAGGTTAGGGGTTTGAATAATATCTCTGTAATGTGTGGTGCAGTGGCAACCCGGACCACTGCACTGTGACTGAGGTTGGCGCTAATGACCAAGCTGTTGACGCACCATTAAGCCTCATTCCCCCCCCCCCTCATATTTGGGCCACAAGTCTGATCACAAGCTTGCTTCAAAGCTTTCACGGATGACTAAGCTTGGTCATGAGCGTGTTTTTTTAATGGCTACTCTTTAATGGCCACAGCAAAAAATACTGATGATTGCTTACGACCTATGTTCCCTATGGTTTTGATTAGACTACCTTTGTGAGATGTGTGTTTTTTAATATTTACGTCGGCAATTGTGAAGGTAAAAATTTGCATTTGCTGTAATAAATCTTTGAAACATACGCAAGGGAATTCAGCATTTAATTTGGATGTGAATTCTGGCCATAAACCCGGTTACAAGCGTGCTTCTAAACTTGTTTAAACGGCTCAAGTATGTCACGTTCATTTCAACAGCAATGCAGTAAAACCAATGCTAAATGAATACCAGTTAAAAGACACAAATAATCAAATGTGCACCAATACAAAAACCCATTAATGCTTAGAGCCAACTTGCAAGTGAAAAGTTAGAACTTTCTACATAGTCCAATCAAGCGACACTGGTTTCAAGTGGCAAGTATACCAGGAGTATTATAATGACCCATAGGAACGAGGAGTGTTGGTCTGTGTTAATATTCCAGCTAATGCCGAGAACACAGACCCACTTGACGAAATTTTGTACTAAAAATGAATCAGTATAAAGAATCCTGAGTAGGACTGGTTTTCAAGAAAGATAGATCATTCGGCAGATTGGTTGATCTTACTGTAGAGAGCTAAGAGGGCTCTTCCCTGGTTGAGTCTCAGACCGGTTTTAACATTATTTTCAACATGGTTTCAATCGATAAAATTATGCAATTCGTCAAATGCCAGAGCATACTGAATCAGATACACTTCGTTATCCTACTTTCTACACAGCGTAAGTTTTCTGGCACCATGCAATAAAAACAACGATAAATGAATACCAGAAAATAGGCAAAAACAATCAAATGGACAAAACACCTAAAAATCTACTTGTGGTTTTCACCTATGTATTTTTAAGTGTTTATCCTAAAATCAACAGCGACTTTGCGATTTCCAACAACGTGCTCCTGAAATGTGTGTTAAGCTCTGTGACATCACGCTCTGAGGTCACAGCATTTTTATTTGGGAGCAAGCAGAGGTGTAGAACGTGTTGAGTTTTTGTTAGGTCGATCTGTACCAAGCAGAATAGGATGGCAGTAACACTGCATGATTTGTGTTTGAAAAAATGGGATTTTTGTAACATCTTTATGGTAGAAGTTGGAAAACTTGAGACGACTCTAATACGATGGTACAGGCTGTGTATGCTTTGGTAGGATATAGCAATGCTTGGGTAGGATATAACAATTGACGCGTCTAAATTTGTAACATGGCCAGAAGTTCTATTCGTACGTGTGACTTCTTTTCTTTAGACCAATTCATGCAGCCATGATGTCATCATGATGTCATTAATGACATCAAGTCAACAGCACCTTAACAATTTCAACATCAGTGAACAACATGTGCTGTGATTAGGAATGTATGATGCTACGATTAGCCCAACATTTATTGGCTAAATATGCGATTTTGATTAAAGTTGTACGAATTAGTTGCTTATCATCTGCATGAATGATGTCTGTGGTTGAATATGAGCTGTAAAAAACGGTGACGGCATTCCAAACCGGGTGTTCAAACAGTTAATGTTGTAAGTAAAAAGGTTTCCAAATGCACTGCAGGAGTTTACAGCTATGGTCACATCCAAATAGTAAAATTGTCACTGCAGAAATGCAATGGGACACGCAATGATGAGGCGGAGGGGCACCGAACTGTGAAAAATCACATTATTTAGAAACGGGACTGTACATTTATTCTATCAGCTACTCAATGCCATGGAACAGGAAGGTGGGTGGAGGGAATGCTGACAACTTTTTCCCAGTTCCCTGTAGGTAACTTCAGTCCTGATTGGAACTAAACGGCATCTGCTTTGAAGTGAAAGGGATGTCTGTGCTTTCATATGTTGGTCAGAAAACAAGGCACCAAAATTTTGTTGTAGGTCTTAGCGTGGAGGGAATGCTTATAGCTTCTTCCCAACCCCATACAGGTAGTTTCAGTCTTGAATAAAACTAAGCTGGATCTGCTTTGAACTGAAAAGGATGTGTGTGCTTTCGTACAGTGCCCAGGAAGGAAGGCATCAGAACATTTTTGTTGTGGATTCTAGCTCGGAGGGAATGCTTATAGCTTATTCCCGGTCCCCTACAAGTAGTTTCAGTTCTGAATAGAACTAAGGTGATTTTGGTTTAAACCGAAAGGGAGCCCTTGCTTTCATATGCTGGTCAGAAAACAAGACACCAGCTGTGTTTGTTTGGGATCCTAGATCGGAGGGAATGTTTAAAGCTTATTCCCGGGCCCCTACAGGTAGTTTCAGTATTGAATAGAACTATGCTGCAGCAGCTTTGAACTGAAAGAGATGCTTGTGCTTCTCTATGTTGGCCAAAAGACAGGGCACCATACCTTTTTTGTTGTGGTTCCCTGCTCAGAAAGGAGTCATTTTGGTTGAAATTTGTTTCTGAAGTAAAAAAGATGCTAAAAACCTTTGGAATTTGAAACAGATCTTTCCAGAACAATGAAATTTAGGCTAAATTTGAATAACTTGTTTCCTTTCTGCATGGCTTTGATGATGTGGAATGTTCATAGGTTCTTTTTTCACCATTAGGGATATATCCCTACATACAGTGATACCCGCGATCTTGTTATTCACAAGCTGCAGTAAATTCCACTTCTCTAACAAGTTTGTATGGCTGCCAAACACCTTAATTTCGAAAATAGTTTTAACCATAAGTTTAAAAAAATTTAAATGAGACTTTTGTAAGGTTGTCCTCTCAGCTTTCTGTCGTGTTTTGCTTGCTTTTGTTTTTGTTTCTATCTATGTTTAAAAAATGTGGCCGGTCAAAATGCCGCTCGAGTCCTGCGTAATTTTTGGCAAAAAATGGTTCATTGTCATTCGTTTTTAGTCTTCTATACAGCCGTACCAGTTGAGAAGACTATTGCAACGACTTTGTCCGTCCGTCCGTCCGTCGCGTTTTTCAACTTCGCAACGGTACCAGACATTGACGACCAAGGTTTACAACGTTAGATTCAGTGTGAGAAGTTAGTTAAATAACATGGCAAATTAAAACATCGTTACTTCCTCATAGCTAATAGACTTCTTCGACGTAACTAAATGAAATAGCCTAACATTTGATCGTCGAATTAAAATCCTAAATTAAAATCCTTAATAAGAACAAATGGATTTTAGCTTCGTTTAAATTGGTCTCGTCGCATTGTTCCATTAATGAATAGGCTTACCGTTGAGCCAAATTCTCCATTAGGCCTATCTGTTACTTACGAAATTAAAACTGCATTTTTAAAATTAGGCCTAAAAAATGAAAATTAGCCCTAAAAAATGAAAATTAGCCCTAAAATCATGTAATCATGGCAATCCCTACTACCACTGATCTATATAGGCTACGTTGCGCGTTACGTTGTAACAATGTAACTGTGTGCCTGAAGGCGCACCGTGTTGCAAAAATTAATAGGATTTCTATACAATCCATATCTCTGTTAGCTGCTACTTACGAAATTAAAACTGCTGGTTAAAATTAGGCCTAAAAGCTGATAATTACACCTAAAATGTAAAATAGGCCTAAAAGCTAACACATTTTTAAACGGCAATAGTAATGGCTACTGCTTTTAGATTATTATTATAATAGAGATAGCTGTTGTAGTGAATGATAGAGGTGTGCGCCTCAACATTGGAAGTGGATGAACTGTCAGAAGACCGGTGCGACTAGGCAGTCGCTGTAGCCGATTGTTTTAGTGTGGCTCTGAGGTGTAAGACTCGTTTCTTAATTTGTGACATACATTCCGTTATACCCTATTTGTTCAAAATAACCGATGGGCATGACATCTTTATCTCAATAAATATATCCAAATACAATCGATGTTACGGAGTCCTTATTCTTTCTTCCGTCAGTAAAACACGAAAAAAAACTTTAATAAGATTATGCTACACTTGTATGTTTTTAAACATAAGTAAATATTGTACAACTTGCCTGCACAAATAGCATTGGTCACAACGACGTCATCTATTGCTATGATAGCTGATTCAGCATAATACTGAGTGTCTTCAGCCTCAAAGATGATTTCAAATTCAGAGTCGCTCTTAATTGGAATAGCTACCGACTGCCAGGTAGTAGATTCTCTTGGTGGGGCTTCGCTTACTGATAGAGTCCATAAAGGTTTGTCATAACCATGCGTTGAATTCAGCTCATCCATGAATACTCGTAATGCGGAAAAGTCATATGCTGTAGAGTAATACACAACCGTAAATACAAAACATATGAAATGCAAATGATCCACACTGTCATACTTAAAGACTGACCTTACTGAAAACACAAGGTATGCCAATATGACAAAGAAAGAAAGACAACTCCCTCAACCGAGACTCGAACACATGACCATTAATTTAAAACCAGTTGAAGCAACTGTCTCATGCTAGTTTATCATTGTTAGTTTATCTTGTATCACAAGGTCAATTTAGTCACTGTGCCAAAACTTAAAATTCTGCAAAAGTTATTAAATTTGTTTAGATCTGCAAAAATTTGTGGCTACCGTAGGTAAAACCAAAGATGTACTTTAAATTAATACTTTTTTTTTAAATTTTTAATTCATGCTATGCACGTCAAGTATTAAAAGCTATGACTGCGAATGTGTTTGCCGTTCTTCAAAAGTAACTGTTTGATCAGAATTTGGATTTGGTTTTACTGGAAACTTGAATTGTTCAGATGGAGTTCAGACATGACCCCGAGTTCCCCAATAATATATAATAAACGAAAATCCATGAAGATGTGTACTGTTCAAATAGTAGTTGAGTTTGTTTATCAATGGCCTCCAACTATCATTTGAAAGACGTGTGGACATGCTTTTAGGCAATTTTTAAGCTTAGTTATAATGAATATAATTGTTGTTTTCGTGATGTATGTAAATTTTGACGTTTTAGATTTTACACAATTTATTGATGTATATACTTAAATCAACAGTTACGGTTAACCATGAGGAAATTTTGTAAGGATTCGGATAAGGGTACAAAAGTATTCATGTACCCTTACATATCCTTTGGTATCCTTATGGTGTCTTTCATGCCCTTTAACACCAGGTATATTTCATACCCATATGTATCCTATGCATCCCTTTGTACATTTCGTACCCATATGTACTCTTGCTACTCATACCCTTCCGTAACCTATGTTCTTTTTCATACCCTTTGGTAACTTATGTACCCATACTTTCTTATAACTATTTGTTTATTTAGTCTTGCTTGTTTCTACTTCTATCTCTTATTGGTTCGGAGTCATAAGTATTTAAAAATGCTACACGAAAACCACGAAAACAGACACTTCCTTTGTTTACATTTTGATTTCCATTTCAGTCTATTACAGGTTCTGAGTTATAGCTTTTAAAACCTTACACGAAAATCTGTTAAACAGATACTTACATCCTAAAGTGGGCTCGATTAAATACATTTTTTTCAATGTAATAAAAACACGGAAAGGTGGAAAGCTCCTTCCAAACCAAAAGGCCATTTCCTCCACCAGTGACTACACGGCACACAGGTAAGAAAATTTATTCTATTTTACTCGTGTCCGGTGATTATGCCAACCGTTTCTTGGTGCCAACGTACACAACTTAGATCTCAAGGTAATGGCTTGTTTTGTAAGCTAATTTATTGTGTATGGCTCGACTGTCGCTGTAAATTTTCTTTTTCGTTTTCTTGAAAGTAGTGCGGTTTTGCATCCAAAAACAGCAAAATTTGAGCAAAAATTTTAAATGCTAGCACTGATAAGCCTTTAAAAACGCAAAGTACCCAACTGTACTATGCTATAAAACGGTGCAGACTTGGGTGCCAAAACGGCGACCTAGTATTTATTGCATTCACGCTGCAGTCATTGGCTTATTTCTACAGTATTAATAGCGTAAGCCAGCGAGAACTGACATCATTATCAGCGACAACAATACCGCATGAGTAATAGCTCACAGTTGGCTTTTCTGCAATTTGTATAATGGAAGCCACAGACGAGGACAGGCTGTGATGGGTTGCCGGCTAGTAGTCTGAAAACTGCATATTTTAATTCGAGGACGTTCCTATAGTGGACTGAATGAAACTAATAAAATGAAACAAACACAATAGTAGAAAACACGAGTACTTTAGTGTGCTCGACGTTTGATTAGTCGTCTACAATTGATTTTCTACTCGAGTACGAAACTTACTATTTCCAAAAATGAAATATGAAAACTGCAAGCAAAATTCGTTTGTTACGGATGATTGGAGGATTGGATCACTTCTTAAGATTGCTTTTCCCGTTGCGTAATCATCAGTCAAATCAACATAGGCATACGTTCCTGAAAAAAATTAATTGATTAAAAAAAAGTACAACTTCAGAATCTTAAACAAAAAACACTCCATAACAATTAATTCGTTTCACAGGGTTATTGGCAGTGCACTTTTTTTGGTACAGCATTCATGAAAACGATGTATGGTTTAAATAAACGGTTGTGGCAACTGAACTAGTATTATAAGGGTGTTAAGAAGTATGCGGTACAATTTACATGATATAGCTCACAGAGCAACTGCAGCGCTGATAAGAAATGTGGCAGAATTTTCAGAATGCATGTCGGCAGAATGCTTGTTGGCAGATTTACTGAGCTGTGACCGTTAGGGCTCGACCTTACATTGATGCCTGCGTGGATGCCCCTCATTTGGATCCAACTTTCAGAAATCTAAACACACCTCTCGTTAAAAAAAAATGTCCGTTTATGACGTAAATTAACTCAGTGCCAAACTTTTCTATGTTTACCGTTCGAGTAATCTGCGAAAAAAAAAACCGTTATGCTTAACTGATTGTAGGCGATAGTATAGAAGTTGTTAGATAACCATTTGTAGTTTGGCCCCATCCCTTTCATGTAGTTGATGCGAGTGTGCGAACTACCTCTCATGTCGTTGATACCCATTGCCGGGAACGATCCTCCGTCCAAAAAACCAATTATTTAAATCTTGGGTGAGCTTTGACAGAGCTCACACTAGCTGCGTAATAATTCTCTCCTGTGCCTGGAAGAGACACATCAGCGTTAGCGTGAGAGACTGCCCGGCTCTATCAGCTGTAATGGTGTGTAGTCTAGCTATTTTGGACAGCATGCCTTCTGAAGCAATACGCATATTTTCACATGACTAGCAAATACCATTTCTGTTATTCTCATGCTTTAGGCATCGATGCATCAGCACAAGACACATGTACAGGTCCAGGTCTGAGACTATAAACAAAAAACATGGGGAGCACCTGCCTTAAGGAAAATACAAGATTTAGATTAGGGGTTTGGATAACATCTCTGTAATGTGTGGTGCAGTGGCAAGCCGGACCACTGCACTGTGACTGAGGTTGGCGCTAATGACCAAGTTGTCGACGCGCCATTAAGCCTCAATCCCCCCCCCCTTAAGGAAAATAGTTCCTCCACTCTTTTAACCTGGTTACCCCAATCCCCGGTATCAAGTTCCACCTCTACAATTTTTTGGTTCTTTGCAATTCTTGTTTGCAATCCAAAGTCTTAAGGGTAGGGCAGAGAAGAAATCATGATTACAGTTGAGCCAGCACTGGTCTGCAGTTTTTGTCAATGGCTAAGGGGAGAAAGTGTCAGTTGGGAGGATGGATTAAAATCCTTGTTTGCTCCTTGATTGTCGCCATATTGATGGTGTTCGTCGTCGGTTCCATCTTCCGCATGACATTGCGCGTCAGTAGGGCGATAAGTCTGTCCTCCTGTCCGGTGTTTTTCAATTTTTGCAGGAGGTACAGATGTATGACAAGATTTAGATTAGGGGTTTGAATAACATCTCTGTAATGTGTGGTGCAGTGGCAACCCGGACCACTGCACTGTGACTGAGGTTGGCGCTAATGACCAAGTTGTCGACGCGCCATTAAGCCTCAATCCCCCCCCCCCATTCCAGTGCCAGAGCCTGCCTACACATACACTCTGAAAAAACCTATGTTCTATGACGTAACGCATGCTTCAGAAGGATTTTATGGTAATCCAAAAGAAACAAAGCAAAAAAATAAAGTAATCAGATCCCTTGTATTCAAGCCAAGAAAATGTGATATCGGAGCATGTTATTGCCCTCTGTACACATGAGATTTTTTTTACGCAATCCCTTTGAAACACTTCTTGGCACTGAGGCAGTTAAACATTAAAACAGAGTAACTAATGATGAAAACACTTTTTTTGGTTAATGAGCTCGTTAATATGAAATGATCAAATAATTGTTATCACCTTGCTGTAATTTTGAATCGTACGGAGGCCCCACAGCAAGCTTTGGATCCTTAGTTCGACCGAAACCAAGAAGCCAGTCATAATCATCGCTTCTAATATTAGCGTAGCCACAAAACCCATTATGAAAGGAACAGGAGCCTGAAGGATCACAAGGTTGTGGTTCCAAGCTGATGTCATCAATGGCTATCGAGTCATTGACATTAGCCTCAAGAAATGATGCGTTCAGTAAAATCTAAAACAAAAAAATTATTGATAAATGCAATACAATTTTTAATGGGATTACAGCACATCAAAATCATTGGGAACCACTAGTTCAACACTCAGCAGCAGAGGCCAAAGTATGCTATGTTGGGTGAAGGGACAATTTCTCGATTCCCTTGTCTGCTGAACGAGCTGTTCAGAACTGAACAACAATAAATCAGCCTAAAAATAATGAAGAAGGACATAGGTTGCAATGATTCGCTGTACGAGTGTCTTAGACAATGTTGTTTGGCAACAACATTATGAGAAACCCTTGGTTTATATCATGGCTTCACCT
>JAHWFP010141570.1:0-22060 GCA_023313725.1 Lithobius niger | reverse complement strand
ATCGGCCTTGTAAATAGTAAGCCTTATCATTCGCAGTCTCAGGCTGTAGAAAGGCTGCACAGGACGGGGGTAGACTGTAGCAGGGCTTTGGATTTGGAGTATCCTGCCAAAGGGAATGATGTTTTAGCACCAGCTAAGTTTGCAAGTAAGTCTACTTGTGAGACGGCAAACTTCACTCCTGCGGAGTTAGTTCACGGAAGTAAGGTGAGGTTAAAGAGGGAAATAGCAGATGGAATGAAGGAAAGATGGAAAGATGAGTTTGCTCAAGTTACTACTAGTAATGAGGTTGGAGTCGATGTCATGGTAGTGGAAGGACAGAATGGAGTGAAAGGTAAAGAGTTATACAGGCGATCTCGGGTGTGGGATTCAGGAGGGAAACCTGGGAATGTCATGAGCAGACAAGTGAACGAGGAAGCTGGTAGTGGCCCTTTGTCTGCAAAGGTAAAGCAAAGGTGTAGGTGCCTAGTTGTGGTGAAAGTGGAAGCAAAATCGGCTTTACTGGTTATAAACACGAAGAAAAAAGTAAAGTCTAGGTTAGGATTGACTGGTGATGGCTTGCACATGTTAAATAACTATGCAAAGTTGGTATTGCCTTTGGCTGTCAGTGTGAACAAAGGGGCACCAGACAAAGTGGGAGGGGGCAGCAGTTGCGGGAAAGCGTTTCACAAGCTGCAGTGTGTGCTTGCTTCTCCCAAAGTGTTGTTAAATTCTGTGTCTGACGAAGTTTTCGTGTTGTTGTTAACATGCAAGGTTTACAGTGTTATTGTTAGCATTGTTTGGCTATGTGTAGCATGTTTACTTTTTTGCTGGGGAAAGGGGGACAAACGCCCTAATGCTAGGTGTAGGGGGGTTTGCCATGGCAAAAATGTGTTTTCTCCAGTGGTGAACAGTACTTTTGAGTTGGATCCAGGGAGGTGGATTGTTGTGTGTGGTATTTTGTGGTATGGTGTGTTTAGGGTGGCAAGAGAAGAGATGGAGCGAAAAGAAAGTTTTTTTGAAGGCTTTCTTGTGGTGTGTTGTAAGCATAAGTGGATGGATTGCTAGTTAAAGAGAGAGTTTCCTGAGTGCTGCAGAGTGTAAAATTGGTGTGTCGTATTTGGTGTGTCAGTGGGGCCGTTTGGTATTGTGATGGTCCTGTTGCTGTGTTGTGGATGTGGAGTGGTGTTGTGGAGTGCAGTGGTGTGTGGCAATGTGTAGAAGAGTGCAGCGGTGTGCAGCAGTGTGCAGAGGTGGCAGTGTGCGGAATGTGTTGTGCAGTGTTGGTGTGTTGTGCAGTGCAGCCAAAGTGCGGTGATGTGTTTGTGCTCAGAGGGTTGGAGATTGTTCTTTGCCTTCTGTACAGCGTTCCAGGTGATATGCATCACTAGTGGCCTGCACTTACCGTGATTTGTTGTGGACGAATCACAGCGTTGGGTTGGAGGTGTAAAGTTGCCATCTCTTGCTTGCTGACTTGACCGTAATTACCTAATGACTATAATTAGAGCTAATTATGGTGTTCGACTCAACGATGAAAAGAAACATTGGCCAACTTTCGAATGCCGGGTTTTTGGTTATTGTTCCACGTGAGAGACACGTCCGTTCCTTTTACGGAAAGTGTTTCCATATTTTGTAGCGAGAACTGGCCCTTATATTGAAGATGGTTTGGCGCGAAGGGAGGTCTTTTCCCAACAAGAACGCAACAAGGACAGAACTCTATGCACGAACTGTCTTGTTGGACAATTTCTCGATTCATGTGCGGATTGTTAAATGTTTATTTTTGTAAATTGCGTTATGTCTAAGGAAGAAGTAAAGAAGTTTGAATTTAACAAGTCTGCAGTGAACCCTTGAAATTACAGGAGGTGATCAGTAAGGTAGGGAAGAAATACGACGAACTTTCGTATCATGAAGACGCCCTTGAAGGCGATGATAGTATCGCGACAAGTTTCCTGAAGCAGATATGCCCGTTGGATCAAGTGTATGACGTTGAACTGGGCGAATGTAAACAAGAATGCAACGATCGGCAAACCATTTACGAAATATTGAACATTTGCGTGCTTAAGGAGTATTACCAGAACATCAGCACTCGGCCACTGTGCAAAATTGTAAACCTGCCGGACCAATTTGCGGGTTTGACAGCTACGGAGAAAATCGATAAATACAAGCCAAACGGCAATTTTGAAACCGCAAAATACGACGAAAGCTATACAAAAAATGTAGCCGTTTGTTTACCGTCTTCGCTATATTTTATGACATGTTTGCGACGGGAGAAAACCGAATACAAACTCGTTGATTGTAAAAACCGTTTGATAGTTCCCTCCGATAACCACTCGTATCCCACAGAAGACTTTGTTATCAGCGATGAACTAAAGGCTTTAGTGTGCCTACCACAAAATGGCATAATGAAAAAGGCGTCAGGCCCGATAGCGGACCCAAACCTGCCTTTAGTTTACGCAGTGAGTTGCTCCATATCTTCTATCAGTTTGTTTTTGACAATCTGCATATTTGTGGCAAAGAAGCAATGGAAGTATCACACCAAAGTACTACTGTGTCACATTGTCAGCCTATTCTTATTTTACACTGTGTTAGTTTTCCGATACTGGTACATCGTAGACGGCACCAATCTGTGTTCGATTACAGCCGTCATTATGAACTTCACTTTCTTGTCCGCATTCTTCTGGTTAAACGTACTGGCATACGATATCTGGAAAAAATTTGGCAACTTACCAGTTAACTCACTGACGATGGACGCTGACAAGTCCAAGTTTTTGTTGTCATCTTTGTATGCTTGGGGCTTACCGATAGCTTTTTCTGGATCTGCTGCTGCTGCAAACTATCTGTCGACTCCTCGAAGTTTATTCAACCCAACCTTTTCGGAAACCTGCTGGTTTTCCATTCACACAAAATATGCCAAGTTTATGTTCATGTATGCTCCAGCAGCCGTCATCCTAGCGGCCAATTTGATCTTCTACGTGTCAACAGTAATCAAGCTCCGGTCACTTGGTATAGCGGCATCCGCAGTGAACACCGGAGTCCACAGGCAATTGTAAGTATACATGTTTAAATTGCATTTTTAAAGGGCCAATAATAATAATGTTAACAACAAAGGTTTAACCATGCACAGTGGTAAGGAAAATGGAAGGGGATTTCTCACTAACACCAAACCAAGTTAATAGCAAAGAAACACAGAAACCTGGTCAATAACGATCGTAGTTAAAGAGTTTAGGGAAAACAAAAATGGATCTCTTCAGAAATCAAGGACCACGCTAGTGGGTCGCCCCGCCAAGTTCAATTGTCACACGTCATTGTAAAAAAAGTCGTTGTTAGACTCCTGCATTGTTGTTGCACGGCGGCCACTAGCTTTGGTACTTAACAGAAACCAGAGCACAGCGTATTTCACGAGACGGTGAGGATAAATACCTATTGGAAAATCAAAAACGTGCTTGATTTTGATGTTTAAGGTAAGGTTTAACTGATGGGAAGGCAAAACAGCAAAGTAACACAAATAAACTTGCCTGTAAGGTTTCGCATACCACAGTGTTCCTGTGCTGTTTTGTCCACTTGAAACCTTACTGCAACCTTACTGAAAATACCTTATGCACATATTTTTTTTTCAGTTTTTAGTTTTAAAAACGGTAGCTCTGATTCGTTCAATTCCACTTGGCTAAACGACATCGCTGAAAAATCGTGAAAACTATACTTTTAGTGTGCTTAGTACAAATTAAGTAACTCAGGGTTCGTGCGATTGTTTGAAAACATGGAAATGTCATTGACAATAAAAATGAACACAGTTCCTGAAGTCTTGAATATGAAATCTTGAAAAGTGGTGTATGTATCAATAAAATGAACGGAAAGGAGTTGACTTGACTAGAATAATGCTGAAAAATTTAGCCCCGAAAGTAGGCGAGTGTGTAGCCTATATTATACACTTTATTAGTCTTACAATAATAATTTTAAAAGTTGGGACATGGTTTTAATTTTATGTACGTGCCTAATGATTGAATACAGCAGTAAGGTTTCACGTGTACTAAACAGTACAGGAACACTCTGTTATGTGAAACCTTACAGGAAAGTTTATTTGTGTTACTTTGCTATTTTGACCTCGGATCAGTTAAACCTTACTTTAAACAATAAACGAGATCGTTTTTATTTTCTAATTCGTGAAGCTTTGTTATCAAGTTGGTTTACTGTACTCGTTGCAAATGCACTGAATTTCGCTCGCTCATTCAGTGCGTGCAAGTCTTTCTTTTGGAACTTGGTTTGTCCGCAGCTTTTCATCAGCGGCTTTGTCCGATATTTGTAATATAGGACGGCAAGCCAAATGGGCAACGGACATTTTAGCTTTAACACAGGAGAGTGACGAATTTAAATTTGTATTTGAATTGTGATTTCTGAGGGCCTCGGCTTTTCGCCATGTGCCACAGTACAGAAAATACAATAACAGTAGAACTGAGCAAGAACACGAACTTCAAAGCACTCCACACCTCTCAAACATCGTGAACATATACCAGGGACAGAGATATCAACTTCAAAAACCACTTTCGTGAGAACCGAGTGGAATAACGAGTAACGTGGGGAAGTGATAAGGCTGGGCCACACTTGGAACACGCGATTCCCTAACAAAGTCTGCTACTGCACGCAGTCTACTACCCGTCATTGCGGACTTCTGGATGGAGAGAAGGCTACCCAAGTCGTGCGCTGTCCGTATGTAGTCGGATAACCTCAACCTCTGCAACTGCAGAGCCGCACACTCAAAGAGAACACGCTCTACCGTCTTGTCAAACCACAGGCTACACAGGCTGCAGCCTCGGACCATCCCATCCTGTGTCTGTGAGCACCAAGAACGGAATGACGTGAAATCATTATATAAATCAATTCATAATTTTGATAATAAGGATAATGCTTCCTCTTCACGAGCAGGTGAATTGTTGTTTCACCAGCATTTTTTGCATCTGCTAACGCTCGTTAAACCCTGTGAAACCCTTTTGGAATCTTCAGTCTACCCCTTGTGTGTGGCGTTTTCTGGTTGACATTGTTGCATAAAAACAATGTTTAAAACAATGTAAACAGGCCTACCATAAGTGGAAGAGAACCACGTCATACTGCATGCGGCTCACCTACAGAGCAAATGTTAAGGAATGTGCGTACTTAATACGCAAGGAGAACGCAATGTACGGATTCCGTGTCTGTGCAGCGGTCTCTGCTATAGGTTCTGTTACTCGAGCATGGTGAGCGATACGCCCACAAGATGCAAAATGTGCCTATAATTTGGGCATATGAGCAATTAGCCAGTGGAGCCAATTGTGGAGCCAGTCCACCTGATTCTGTTGTTGGGACTACTGCCAGTTTTGAAACACATGTGCCATTCCACATTTCTGAGTTTAGCGCTGTCCTCTCGAAATGCAATGCTGTTGAGCAGTGCTGTTGGCATACATAAGATCTCCTGTAGTGACCTGCAATCGTTATCTGAATCAGGTCGGTTAGGGCTTCTCCAGTTTTTGCAAGAGATGCTTGATGGTGCTTCTGTTCCACCATTGTGGATGTTTACGATCCTGGTCCCGGTCCACAAACGCGGCGGCAAGAGGTCAGACCTGCGCAATTACAGACTCATTGCACTATTGTCTTCTGTTCGCAAGGTCTACGAGCGAATGCTGATACGTAAACTGAGTTGGCACTTAGAAATATGTGCTTGTCTGACATCCAATTTGGGTACAGGTCTGGACGTAGTGCTCAAGATGCTATTCTGTTCCTTTTGTTTAGTGTTAGAGAAGCATGGTTTCAGGGTCTTTCGGTTTATGCGGTATTCCTAGATATACGTGCTGCCTACGATACAGTAAGTATGGCATGGGTAGAAGCCACTCTGAGAAGGATGGGTGTGGGGTCAAAGCTGTCGTCTGCAATCCTCAAGCTACTAGGTGTGAGGTCCTTTGCTACTAAAGTCACTGGGTACTGGTCAAGTGAAGCGGTTACTAACCGCAGGCTGCCACAGAGCGAATGTTTTGGTGTGTTGATATCACTCCTTTGAAAGGCCGAACCATTCGGAACTTGGCGGCCCCTTTTACCAGTTTTGGTTTTTGATATGATAGACATGCAACAAGACACAAATATAGTCTGTTAACGCAGATCATGTCACGTCGTGGTTTATCGGTGATGATCTGACAGCGCTTGCGTATTTTGCTCAAGAAGCCCTTGATCGCGTGACTTGCAGTCTTGCAAAACGCGGACTATCGCTTGCATCAACAAAAACAGAACTGGTAGTCTTCCCACACTTTGTTGCAGACTGCAATGTCCCAATCTCTGTCAACGTGGGTGATACTCGGATTCGTCCTGTGAGTCATGTGAAGTATTTAGGAGTGTGAATTGATAGTAGATTAAAGTGGACCGAGCATGCGCGAGTGCTTCGTGAAAAAATTGAGCCCTTGTGTGTCAGCGAGACGTCCACAGAAGACTCAATTGTCTGCTTATCGCACTCATATACGAACCACTGTGGACTACAAGTCTGGGGGCATGTGTCACTCCGTGGGATCTTTGAGTAAGAATGTTTGGGATTGGTTTCAATCTCTTAGTTTCAATGTGGGGAATAAGAATATCAATGGTGATAAGCTCAAAAATTGTGCAGAGACCTAAAAAACAAAATGGCTGCCAACAAAATTCAAATATTTGTATTAGGTCTACAAGAAAGAAATTAGTGTCAAATAATATGTTTTTGAGGTCAGAGAATTCAACTACAGCATCAGAAAGCATGACTGATGTCTACTGATGTAGCTATTCAACACGGCGTCCAACATGGCCACCGTAAGAACAAATATCGCAAATATGTTTTGTACATTGATGAATGAGGCGTCAAATTGTTGTGTTTTGGTGGTACACAATGCAAGTAAACTATCATAAAACGAACCTGACGTCCACATGGAGTCCAACATTCAAGGAGTCCAACAAGGCTATTCAACATGGAGTCCAAGAAGGCTGCCTCATAGGTAAACCTTCGACCTTCGACAGTAGGTAGACGGTTGGTAGACGGACGGTAGACCTTCGACTGTTCTATTGGGTCTGTCGAGAAACACTGAGATTTAACAACAAAGTTCAAACGCGTTTGACGCCACTGCTCCCATTTCGCGGCACGTTACTGGTTCTTCCATCTCATTAGCTGTTGATTTTGTTGATGAATCAACGCAAAATTGGATGAACGAATACTCATCATCAAACGTAAGGAGTGTGGGGCGTAGCTGTAAATGGCAACCTAGCTACGTACCTCGTGCCCTGAACCTACGGGAGAATACCGTAGATTCCCCACATTTGAAGGACACGAGCGTGTAATGCCTGGCGACACGCCGCTGTTTGGGTCAATCCCGGTGGGACATTGGCCCGACGCAAGTACGGCCCCAGCGTGCGCTACACGTACTGACAAAAACCAGAGGATAAATGGAAAAAAAGTTCCGTGGATCGGTCTGCAATCATAGGACCGGCGTCTGGCAATGATTGGTGCGGGAAGGCAAGAAAGAGTTGACCCAAGGAATTTTTAGTTGGGGGAGGACTGTATTTCTCTTCCTCGTGATTTATTGCTATAGTTTATCCAAACACTTGGGAACAAATTCGGGGAGCATTGTGACACTGTGGCGGGTTGCAAAGTCGTGCCTAGGTCATTTATGACACAGTTAATTTCTAGTTCGTGACGTCTCACGGTGGGGAAACAAAGAAAAGGGAAACAAGGCTTACAGTTCGACGGCACGCTTCGTCCAACCCTGGAAATCCGGATTCCACAGCCGGAGGAAAATTACATGGTGCAAGCTTCATGGGGATATACATAGAAAGTCACCCCGTGTTGTTCACATTCCATTACAAATGGATTAGAAGGGAAACAAGAAGAACTCCGCTCCAACATGAGCGGTTACCAACCGGTAAACAAGATGGGGAAGAGAGAAGAGAACAGAAAACAAGTAACAGTTAATAAGTCAGACCATGACAATGGTCATACTCAAACGTACAAACACTCGCCAACACTACACCATAACAATGGATACTCAGGTTACATTATACAGCAAAACAGTCAGTACTTAAAACAAGATGTTGGGGCAGTGAAGTAGAGCCAAAGGCAACAGCCCCAGGCACTCAGGGACGAAACTGTCTCACAAGGAGGACCTCTCCAACTGTCTAAATTGTTTTAAAGGGCATTGAAGCTGCTTTAGGGCCTTAGGGTTTCGTCGGGCAGATGACCGGGTTCGGTTAACGCTCGCTAAAACCCTTTGAAGCTGCTTCCAATCAACAATGCGACCGCACAATAAGCGCTATAATAGGACCAACAATGGGTTTCCCCACTTATTGTTTAGAAATAACTTATCATTCCTTTGCCATCCTGCCGACCACCACGACGTTTTAACAATCATCTGAGAGCATTGTTGAAACCGTAAGTATAAAGTTACCCAGTTTTTTACCCAGTATTGTACGTATACCTGGCAAACAAACTTCTCTAAGGTGTAGTACGCCAAGATTCAAAAGCCTCTTTCAGTAGCATTAAATTCCTATCTTGTCGATTTCTTATCATCTGAGACGAACTGTGATGTTAAGTCCACTTGTTTGCTGAATGTATGCCTGCATATTTTTCAGTTTCTTCAGCAATACGGGTCAACGCAACGTCCTTGAGAGTAGCCTGACTCCTTGAGAGTAATACCAGTAAGCCCTCCTTGCATTCATCCTCTTGTTCTCATGTTCGAGTGGTTTGTCAGCCCCAAGGGCTAAAAAGAACATTTTTTTCGGCCTTCAACCTGCAGGCCGGCTAAAAATGGTTTCTTTTTTGCCCAAAACATACTTAACCTGATAATTTTGCATTACATTGTCTCGATGTGATGTTTCCCTGGAGGTTTTTCGGTTGCTTAGCCGCCTGCTTGCATGTCCTCCTCTATATAATGCGAGAGCGTGGCTGGTTCCGGCATTTATTTTCTTCTCAATCTGTTAGGCAGTGACTCGAGTGGGGAGACAGGGCGGGCCTTTGGTTAAGTATGTTTTAGGCAAAATAAAACCATTTATAGCCGGCCAGACTGAGGGCCGGTAAAATGTTCTTTCTTGTTTGCCGAACATATTAACCTGATAATTTTGCATTATCAGCTCACCTCGTCAAACGTGATGGCGGGCATTGGTCTGACGGGGCGCCCCGTGATGCAAGCAGGCTTTCCCAAAAAGATTTCTAGGAAATTTCGCAGTTTTTTTCCAGAACAAGGTTCGTGCCTTTCTTCGGTGGATGGTTTGCTTCCTTCATGTATGGTTTGCTTCTGCTCTAACTGAGTGCTTGAGGGGGCTTGTCCACATTTCGGCTGCGGCGGTTGGACCCAGCCAGTGTAGTCCTTTGTTGTTTCTGGGCATATACCTTAGGTTTTAGGATTTTGCCAGGATGTGCCCTTTATAGAAATACAAATTTCAAGTGGTCGTCTCGTTCCGGAGTTACGGGGCCTTGAACGATCCGTTTTATTGTTTTACATTGTCTTAAACATTGTTTTTATGCAACAATGCGAATCAGGAAACGTCAGACCAAGGTGCAGACTGAAGATTCGAAGGGTTTAACGAGCGTTAACCACATCTGCCCGAAGCCCTAAGGCCCTATGTCTGCAACAGCCAGATTAAGCCAGATTGATTGATTGATTTGTCTATTAGAGGCCTTGGCCCGCAGCCACGCGCAGATTAAGCAAATGCCAACAATGCTGGTTAGCTAACAATTCACCCGCATGTGAAGAAGAAGCATTATCCTTATTACGAATTGAAATATAATACAATAGAATACAATACAATACAATACAAAGTCGGCATAACTACAGTATACTTATTTTACGTCACTCTCCCGTGTTAAAGCTAAAATGCCCATTGCCCATGCCCTTACTGAACTGGTTTCACGTGGACTAAGCCGTACAGGAACACTGTGGTGTGTGAAACATTACCGGAAAGTTTATTTGTCTTACTTTGCTGTTTTGAATTCGGATCAGTTAAACCTTACTTTAAACATCAAACGAGTTCGTTTTTGTTTTCTAATTAAATAATACATAAACCACAGGGCGATTCAAGTTAAACCATTAGTGAAACTCGGTTAAATATTCAAAACGCACAAAAATACACGGACGGGATACACGCCTGGGATACACGCCTTCGGCGTAGCCAGTGAAAAATAATTGTTTAAAAGATGCTTGAGGAGCTGATTGAGCTGATGGAGCGTTTATTAGCCAGCAAAAAAATAATTGTTTCAAATATAATAAACCGCTGGCATAAACCGTTGGCCGATTAAAACTAAAGGATTAGTGAAGTTCGGTGAAATATTACAAACGCGCAAAAATACACAGACGGGATACATGCCATTGGCATAAATAATATTTTTAGCCAGCCAAAAATGTTTAAACGAAGCATAAAAAGCTGGCGTAAATCGCTGGTAGATTTGTTTAAAAGATGTATAAACCGCTGGTATAAACTCGGTTAAATGTTCAACACGCCAGCTAGCGAAAAATAATTGTTTAAACGATGCTTGAGCGTGCTAATTGAGTGAACGAATCAAAGGAAAATCAACGTTTATTAGCCATTGTGCGCAAAAATACACAAACGGGATAAACGCCTTCGGCGACAAACACGTGAGACAGCGAACCATCCCCACATTGCAAACGGTGCTCTGCACACCACCCGTGACCTCCAGATCATATGGAGCACTGACACGACGTAGTATTATTGTATATAACTCTATGCTGGAGCCTTAATGGGTTAACTGCAAGGGGCACTGCAGAGAGAAACAGAAAGGCGTCATACTGAAGCCGATGCTATGAAGAGTGATTTCTTAGACCTAAAACGCGCGATTTTTGTTCTTGGAGAAAACAACGTTATTTTAAGCCTAAAAAAATCCGCTCTTCCGCTGTTTTTCCCTTCATTTTTATGTAGTGCACCTTGTAGTTATGCCCTCCAAAACCCATCCTGGTGCCAAGCTGGTACCAATATGGCGGTAAATGTCACTGCTTTATTGTTTTTTTTTTTTTTTTTATGAAAGAGCTAGCAGCTGGGCTGGAAAATCTAGTAGACCTTTTAAACAATGATTTTTATTCGAAGGACAAACTTGAAAACTATTGAGTACGTACCAAGACACACGCTAGTGTATCGCCCGTCAAGATAAAACGATAACATCCAGATAAAATATATATATGAGCATGGTGACCACTAGACACGTTGTGTCTTTACAGCAAAGGCAGTTAGGCTGTTTTCAGCCATCTGAGGATAAATAATAACGCGACAGAAAAGGCTGAAACTTGTTTGATGAAACTTTGGTCGCCTGACAACATAAAAGTCACTGTCAGTGATGCAGCTTAACGTATTCTTGTTGAAAAAAACGACGTGAATAACGTCGATATTTGCCTAATTACTACTAACTACTAACTACTGGTAACGCTCTTTTGTATCACGAAAATAAATTCTTTCATGCGGTGAATAAAGCTGGTTCTTAGCTCATTTTACAGGTATTGCTCTGGAGATGTGCCCTTTTCGTATGGACCTTTCTAATTGGTCAAGTGGTTCAGGGGTTAGGGAGCTCCAAACGTCCAAATTGATGGTATTGTTTTAAACATTGTTATTATGCAACAATGCCACTACTGAGCTGAACACTAAATAATCCGTGCGTTTGCAAGGAGAAACTTCAGTACTAATAAGAAATCCTTATTATTTGAAAAAAAACATGACTGTGTCCTCAAAATCTAACGAAAGTCAAAAAAAAAAGAAAAAGAAATGGACTAGAAAACTAGATTGGTGTTTCCATCTCATAATTGCTAAGAAAAAAAATGGATTTCATCAATTTGGACCAAAAATCTCTGATATCTACCCCAAAACAAAACTTGTAAAGGATTCCCGCCAAGCTTTTCGGTCGTGTGAAATCGTGATATCAAACACCAAGCTATTTCGCCAAGCTAATCCCACCAACTAATACTTCAAACGTTAAATGAAATAATAGAAAATTGCGCCGGCGGCACTTTTCAAATATTTCAGTTAACCGTCGAGGAAGTGACGTGCCAGGAGCCAATCTTTGTGCAAATCCGTCACGTCTTCGCACGCCCCCCCCCCCCCCCCAATCCCCCACAAAAAAAAAAAAAACCTTTCCCGTTGCATATTTATTTTATACGCTCGCTCCCACTCATTTCGAAAAGTTTCAAGTTCGTATACCACACATTTTTTGGGTGGGGAGTAGGGAGGATTCTTAAATAAATAATAAATAAATAAAATAATTTGTTGCTGGAGCAACAGGACTGGCAAGGACCCAGGAGGTTGCTGATTGCCAGCCTAAAAGGGGAGAGCATTGACTATATGCTGGTAAAAGGTAGGAGGATTTTTCAAAAGCAGATATTAAAAGCAAATGAATGATATGAAAAGTGATATAAAAAAGTGATATAAAAATGATATAAAGTTTAAAAAATAGCATGGCCAAAAGGGTGGAAAAGTGGAGGCTAGGGCAGGGTCACAACTGCCTTGCCACCAAGGTTAGACCTGCCAATGGCATCGCCAGAAGTGTAGAAAAGGTACGGGAGGGGAGATGGACAGTTGTCATACATAATGAATAAAAGATTTAAAAATATATATCTAAATTAAAAAATCATCCAATATAAGCTAAAAATACAAAAGAAAAAAACCATAGTTAGTTGCAGGTACCGAATGGGCTGTAAGCTGATCGTTTTTTCGCGGTGGGGAAACTAACAAGCGCTCTTGATAAAATGGTTAAGGTTTTCAGTAAGTAGCTCCCTGCGGAAGCCTCCCTACGAGTTCATGCATACTGTCCTTGAACGAAGGGCTTTGGTTGGAGGAGGGAGAGGGAAAGGAACGGATAAAATTAAGTAATTATACAACAGGAGTTTCATGATGACAGTGACAGTATTTATTTTATGCAAACGAGTTTGATGCTGCTCAAAAAAAAAAAAAAAAAACTTTTACCAACCAACGAGAAGAAAACATAACTGGAACGTTTTTTTTGCAATATTATTAGCGTGGTAACCTTCGCAGATTAATTGGGAATTTCCACCGCGTCGGTTTGTTTACGTTTTCGTTATCAATGCGCGAGCCAAAGCAAACTGGGATTGAAGCTGCGAGGAATGCACCTGCTATCTCAGTTGGCCTTGGCGCGAGTACGCTGATTCAAGCCTGATGGCACGCGTCTTCCAGCCGGCGGATATTGCGACACGGTATCAATCCGCAGGTTCGGCCCTCGGGCCTATATTGCTACGCAGTTTCGCGAGTGTGAAGAAGCCGGTACCATCCCTTTAATATTTCGTATTCAATACCAGAAAACGCCGGTTTAATGTCTTAGGTAAGAGAAGCAGTAGCTAGATTTCGCCCAAACACTGATAATGTCTTCAAAGGGTCAAAGGGTTTTAGCGAGCATTAACCGCACCCGGTCATCTGCCCGACGAAGCCCTAAGGCCCTATGTCTGCAGCACCCGGAATGGATTCCCAGGATGTCGCCCACCCGAGTACCAATCGGGGCCAATGCTGCTTAACTTCGGTGGTCTGACGAGAACCGGTGACGATAATGTCTTGATTTGAACAACAACAATTAAACGGCAACAGTTAGACGCCATGGAATGCCAACAATCTGAACTTGATGGGCGAAGCGCTAGCACGCTTCTAAATAAGTGAAGATCAAATTGATTACACCATCTCTCGCTCTGCTGACTGATTATCATACGCATGGTTTATCGCCCTACTGCAGTTTCATTTCTTTTATGTTGTTTAACGTTGATTCTCAAATACATCTGTCACACAATAAAACTCTATCACATTTTTTTGTTTACAGGTTCAAGACTTACATTAGACTGATGGTTGTGATGGGTGTGTGTTGGACCATGGAGGTGATATCAGCAATGGTTGGTGGCAGCGACTTGATTTGGTGCTTACCAGATATGATCAACAGTTTGCAAGGTTTCTTCATCTTCGTCATCTACTTCTGCAAGCGAAGCGTTTTACGGACCATCCCGCAAGTGTTGACAAAACTATCACTCTTCTTAGGCTGCACGACCGAAACTAATTTAGCAGCTGATAATCACGTCCAGTTGAAAGATGGCGGCGAATTTGGCCAAAGAGTTTCAACAGTGGTTTGCGAAAAACCAACGTCTGCAGAAAACACAAGTTATCTCAGTGGCATGCCCTCAGATTCTTCAACAGTCACAAAACAAGGCCTGGAAGGATCTTGAGCTACACCAAAGACACATTCCTTCTTTTGTTACTGAAGCTTTCAATTTTGAAATTCCAGCCAAGATCCTGACGACATCAACATACAGCAACTGGTTGCAGGGACAAAATCGTACTCCTTCATTTCATGAGTGACGTGGTGCGGACCCATAGCTAACTATAATCAGAATCATGGGTTTATCTCTCTGCCCATAACAGAACTGACAGGACTATGCTATTTGGATTCCTTGGTGGGTCACAGCCGGTGATGAGCGCCACGTGAATCATTACATCATGTCATACCTTATGAATGGTTGGTGGGTAACCGTACCACATCATGGAATGTCACAGTCAATGCAAATTTCGTCATCACAGTGCGCAGTCAATACCAATGTTTTGGGTAAACTTTAGGTAATCCACTTTTTTAGCTGTTGGGAGTGTTAGGCAAGTTGAAATAGCTTTGTGAACATGTAGTCGACAATGGCCTGTCATATTAACAACTTTCATGCCAAGCCTAATACCAAGACTATAAGTTGGCGGTCCCTTCCCACAGGCAGAGGGTACCCCTGTAGTACCTAGAATAAGCCTAGTGTCACGTAACTGAAATTATTTTAAGGCTTCGCTACTGCGTAAAAGGTCAACTTCATTGAAATAACCCTGTTCGCACTCTGATGTGTGAACTGATGGTCTCTTCCAGGTGTATATGTATAGCGTAATCAACAGCAGTGATGACGTTCGGTACCTTCCTAAACGACCAAACAGAGCGAACCAAACGCACCATTGTTGGCGACAGTTTGGCCCATTCCCTGCTAATATCCGTGTTGATGCGGCTTGATTGACGGCAACATCGTCAGCGATGAATCTGTTTCGTCAAAACTGTTCCATCGCGCATGCTCAAACCTCCACCCCAGCAAACCACCAACCTGAGAGGGTTCGCAATTTGGCATTGCTCTCGCCGGGTCACGTCTGTTAGCCAATCCCGGCCAAATCCATTAGCCAGGTCTGGTTGCGGTGAAGGTATGACGTATCGAGTACTTTGCTGAGCTTGTTGAGCTGTGTTGTAGTTTAGGAAGGTACTGAACGGTTGACGCAACATCACTGCGCACGCGCGAGGCCAAGTTTGGAGCCAAACTGTCTCTAACAGTGGTGCGTTCTGTTCGCTCTGTTCGGTGGTTTAGGAAGGTACTGTATGTTGATCTGTGAAAGATCCGTGTGGATCACGCACTATAACGTTAGAGGCACTGCGTTCTCTTTGCCCAATTTTGAGCCTCTTCATTCGGGCATCAGGTGTGACAATAGTTTTTGTACAAACGACAAACGCAGGCTTTGACAGTCGACAATAACGATGACATTGACGTAGACCGCTATGGTTGCTCAACACTATCAAGATCGATTCTACGTTGTCATATAGTCCATTGGATGCAGAGGTGTGTGCATGGGTGGGGACACAAGGGGCAGCCCTTCCCCCAAGGAAAAACTTGCGTCCATAAGTCACATGCCAAACTTGTTTTTAATCGATTATTTGTATGATAATAAATGTCATAAGCATTTCAAATTGTTATGAAGGCCCAAAATTTACAGTCTCAGAATTCCCTCCCAAAAATGCTGCTCCAAAAAAAAAGAAAGAAAGTAGCTACAAATGTTGAAATGTTTTTTTTTTAAATGTACTAGCCACATCGCTTGCTTCGTCGGCGTCGTCTCGCTTCGGTCTAGGAGGCTACTTATTGCTAGTCACATGCTAACTGACTGATATTTCATATCCCCCCCCCAAGAAAAACCGGCGTCTCTTTAAGGAAGGTTTAGATGATCCCGTGTTTTACCTTTTTTTGTCTATTCGTGTTAACCCAGACTCGTAATTCCTGTATTCTCCATCTGTTTGTTGGATCTATTGGATTTACACTCAAGGATATTTCTTGTTGATACTGCGGCCCGACCCCACGTCAAAAGTGATCCAGCAAATGCTTAGAACGTAGTACGCTTTTATAGTGTGCGCGGCCTATCTTGAGTTCGCCGCAGAACGAACACAGATAATCGATTGTACGTTTTCAGTAGCAGAGTGCCTTGTTAATATCCAAAATGGTTACAAAAACAATGGCGGCCGTCGATTAAAGCCGCCCCCTCCAGGAAGACGTAGCCGCTCGTAAAATACTTCCAGGACTCAAAATACGCCGCGCACACAATAAGTTGTGTTTTCTTGTTTCGCTTATTTTATGAATTTTTACTGTACGTCCTGCTTTGTACGCTTTAAGAACGTTAACAGTATGCTATTGGATTTTCCTCGTTCCGGTCGATGGAACTCCCCCATCCCCTCGGCGAAATACTTGTACGGTTCTAACGTAAGCTATGCCTAAACAAATCACTAAATCGTACCCAAAGCTCCTCGTGTTTTACCACAATGTACTGATGGTTACTGAGGCGCATGGTAATGGCTTAACGTAAACATTATTCGTTCGAATCTTGCTGTTTGAAACGTTATACAAATGACGCTGTAGAAATATTCTTGACAACCTTTTTTGTTGTCAATATATTTTGTTTGCGCAATTTAGCATCCACCAAAAACCAAAACTGGAATAGAGCAGTGACACACCGTAGTATTATTGTATATAACTCTATGCTGGAGCCTTAATGGGTTAGCTGCAAGGGTCACTGCGGAGAGAAACAGAAGGGCGTCATACTGAAACCGATGCTGGTAAGAGTGATTTCTTATACCTAAAACGCGCGATTTTTGTTGTTGGAGAAAATGTTATTTCAAGCCTAAGAAATCCGCTCTTCCGTTGTTTTTTCCTCGATTTTTATGTAGTGCACCTTGTAGTTATGCCCTCCAACACCCATACTGGTGCCAATCTGGTGCCAATATGGCGGCAAATGTCACTGCTCTATAAAAGAAATTTATATACATAAAATTCCTCCAGAAAAAAGAAATAGGTAGCACACAGATGAAAAAAAAGTCGTGTGAATTTTTGTACGTTCACAGTCCTCTGAAAGTTGTGAAATTGGTATAAAAGAAGCCGCCAAGTTTCCAAAAAGGGTCGGCCTTCGATGGTAGTGATAGCATTCAACGAGGGGATGACTGCAGGATTAATCCTAATAGCATCGACGTTAATCGCATCGATTGATAGTTCGAAAGTTAAATGAAAACTAGAACATTGCTACTCGGTAGCAATCTTCAAGTTTGTATTTAACGTCCAAAGTATTATTCGGTGCGATTAAATTGGCTAATAGGATTAATCATGAGGCCTTCCCCTGGTTGAATGATATCAGTGGGGCCTACCTTTGAAGGCCGACCCTTTTTGGAAAACTGGCAGCTTCTTTTATACCAGTTTTGGTTTTTGGTGGATGCCACAACTTTCATAGGACTGTGAACGTATAATGTCACAACGTCTTGTTATCTTCGTGAGTACCATTTTTTTTCTGGAGGAAATTTATGTCTGTAAATTTTCACATTGATAATTAATTTTTACGTTTGCCACTGCCCAATGTGCCATTACATCAGCAAAATTGACACGTTTTGATTTATTGTATGTCCGTGTTTTACACGCTTAAGTTTCTTTAATCCCATTTTTTTTTTGCTCACACGGGCTAACAATCGCCGATTTTCGTTAGCTTTGCTCACTCAATCAGCGCATCTCCTGTCCATATATAATTAGCCGTTACACTAGCCAAATTGTGAATTTTTTCGTTTGCTTACTTAGTTCACAGTTTGTCATGCAGAGATCTTTGAAGTTCACTGTTATTAACACATTAGACCGCAAAGCAGTTTTTTTTGGTTATAAACATAAACCCGTTTGCTCGTACATGTTCGTATATTGTTGCGTAACCACCATCTAACGTGATCCGTTTATTCACACGCAATCCATGGCTACGTAAATGTCTGCTTATTTTGTCCTGCATTACAGTTCCGCTTTTAGTTCGTCCAGGCTTTTACAATTTCAAAATCCTCCCACGCATTTGTCTTGACTCTACAAGTAAAGCCCCAACCCAACAAAAGGACCCTGTTCAGATGGCCATGCATTCGTGTGTAGACGTTCAGCTGCGTAGGCCTTCCCAATTTTACGCTGGCCATCAGCAATAAGTATGTAGGATTTTACAGTCACTACATACCTACACAATATCATAAAAACAACGTTATTGATGTATCTTTGTCTCTATGAATGGTGGACACACATCCTTTAACTTTTAGTTTTTCTTTATCACTGACCAAGAGAGATTTTTGGCTTCCAGTGAGCATATTTGCAAAAAATTATAGCAATTGAAATTTTGCCGGACTTTCTTATTCTTTGTTCGACTGGAAGGGTTGAGAAGGGTCGATTTTGTCTTGCGAACCACAAATTGTCCGGTTACGTCCCGTTTCGCCAAATACCGTTCACGAAATTTTAGGCACACGAAATATTTAAAACATTTAGACACGAACATTTATAACAAGATCATGGTCAGACATTTATAGACAAACACCAGTTTTGCAGAATCCCGTTTTATAGAATAATTTGTTTCAAATTCCGTGCCTCGCTTGCGCTACCGCGGTCGCTGCGGCCAAACACGTAACATCAGAAACCCCAACTAATCACATATTACTTCCAATTAGGCATGCCTCTTTAACTTCTGCAATGTTAAATTTTTGAAGAATATTTTGATTCTACCTAGCGAAGCGGAATTCTGCAAAACGTGAATTCCCGTTTGGGAAAGTGTAACCATCATGTGTGTAACCAACTATTCTTAAAAAGAGAACCTTGGCATTGACGTAGTGACGACCAAGCATTCTAAACAATATTTAAAGTACCCTTTTTTCCGTCTGTATTGCTAGTTTTCAAAACGCTAAAAATTCAATTGGTCTTATTCTACCACTGCTTGTATTTGTTAAATGTTTGCATTTTAAAGCCCCATTACGTAGACATAAGATATTTAAATTCGTGTACGTAAAATGTTGTCAAATTCGTTTTGGCGAAACGGGATTTGGCGAAATGGGACTGGCCCCTGATGCGAAAACTGTTAATCTGTTTTTTGTTTGGTGAAATAGGATTTGGCAAAATGGGATTTGGCGAAACGGGAGTTCACCAATTGTCCACTGTTTAACTGAGCGTGGAGTCGAGTATAGGTGCATTTCGACGCAGACCTTCCGAATCTTATACATGCGCTGCGAGCCAATGGGTGCTATGGTGGGGTTACGTCCCGTTTCGCCAAAAAGAAAGCATATTAAAATCTTTTGCCTAGAGGGCAAATCCCGTTTCGCCAAATACCGTTCACGAAATTTAAAACATGACTCCCGTGTAGTGGTCAGGCATTTATAGACAAACACCCGTTTTGCAGAATCCCGTTTTGCAGAATTTTTTTCAAATTACGTGCCTCGCTTGCGTTACCGCGCTCGCTGCGGCCAAACACATAACATCAGAAGCCGCAACTAATCGCAAATTCCTTCCAATTAGGCATGCATTTTTAACTTCTGCAATGGGAAATTATGGAAGAATATTTTGATTCTGCGAAAGGGGGGATTCAGCAAAACGGGAATTCCCGTTTGGGAAAGTGTAACTGTCATGTGTATAACTAACTGTTCCTAAAGAGAACCTTGGCTTGACCTATAGTGATGACTAGCATTCTATAGTGTCCACGGTCCATCTTAAGTTCGCCCCAGAATGAATACAAATAATCGATTGTACGTGTTTAGTCGCAGAGTGCCTTGTTGATATCCAAAGTAGTTACAAAAAACAATGGCGGCCGTCGGTTAAAGCCACCCCCTCCAGGAAGACGTAGCCGATCACAAAATAAGTGCAGGACTCGAGATACGCCGCGTAAACTATAAAGTTCACGTTTGCCCGTCTGCATTTCCGGTTTTCAAAACGCAAATAAATCAATTGGTCTTATTCTACCACTGCTTGTCTCTGTTAAATGTTTGCCGTTTAAATTCCCATTACATAGAAATAAGGTATTAAATTACGTGTACGTAAAATTTTGTTAAATTAGTTTTGGCGAAACGGGATTTGGCAAAACGAGAGTTCACCGCTATGTGCTGTGATGGTCATTTATGAAAAACCTAAGAAGCAAAGCAAAAACCGTCAATGATTCTTTGAACAATGCATGGCACAATATGCATGATCTCGCTTCGATCGGACAAATACCAACATGAGAACTTCCAAATTTTGGGGACTGGTCATTATTATGGCCGAAGGGGGAGGGGGGGGGGGGAAGCAGGAGGATATATATCCACCAAATTTTCGATGCCCCACCTCCTTCGCAACCCTGAAAACAATCTTGACGATCCTCCTACCATCCGCTCAAGGTCCTAAAATAATATGATCCCTCCGCCTCCATCCCAAAACAAAAATGCACCTTTCGTATGCCTATTGAGACTGTCTGCAGATGATTTCCTGTAGCCAAATTAAGTAATGCATCGAAAAGTTATAACTAGTTGTAACGAAAACGGACCCCCTTTTAACGAAAAGGCATGTTGGGTTAAAAATGTTGTATAAATTTTATCGAGTTTCACACAATAAGTATGCCTATGTTAAACGTGCTGTTTGTTTGATGTCCATATTCGCCTCTTAGTCAGCACCTGAAACACAGAAGACGCTAAGAATCCAGGAAGGTGGGGGGGGGGGGACTTTAGCGGTTTCTGCAACAAAACCTACGACGAACGTTTGAACTTATTAAACCTACCTTCACTTGAAATGCGTCGATTGGCGATTGACCTAGTCTTGACTTATGGTCTGCTACATGACGTGTTTGATATAGACAGTAGCCAGTATGCAGTAGATCTAAAGGTCATCCACTTAAATTAGTGGGAAACATGACAAAACTGGATTGCCGTAAGCATTTTTTCTGCAATCGTGTCGTAAATGTTTGGAACCAGCTATCCTCTACTGTCGTTTTGGTATCTTCACTGACCACTTTTAGAAGGTTATTGAACCAGATTGACCTATCAAAGTTTGTTGACAAATAGCATCCAGCTGCTGTTCGCCATTTTCCCCTTTCACTGTGGTTTATTTGTATTGTAATTTTCTGTGTATGTATGATTGTTGACTACAGTCCCTCTGGCTGGCTTATATCTTTTATCTTATAGAGCAGTGACATTTGCCGCCATATTGGCACCAGATTGGCACCAGTATGGGTTTTAGAGGGCATAACTACAAGGTGGACTACATAAAAATGGAGGGAAAAACAACGGAAGAGCGGATTTCTTAAGCTTAAAATAACGTTGTTTTCTCCTACAACAAAAATCGCGCGTTTTAGGTCTAAGAAATCACTCTTCGCACCATCGGCTTCAGTATGACGCCCTTCTGTTCCTCTCTGCAGTGCCCCTTGCAGCTAACCCATTAAGGCTCCAGCATAGAGTTATATACAATAATACTACGTCGTGTCACTGCTCTTTTGTTATTTTTATCAAGTATCCTTGGTTATTGCTGACTGACAGATCCTCTAGCTGGCTTTGCTTTTTATCATGTTTTTATCTTTTTTTTTATCTTTTACCGTAATTTGGCTTGGTGTTAGTGACCTGTTAAGGTCCTTCCCTGTCCAGCTGCAACTATAATTCCATCAAATTATTATTATCTTGTTATCTAACTTGCCCCGAGAAGCTGAGGCGGTTTTAAAATTATGACTGCTGAAATCAAATTTTGACTAATTAATCTGACTACAGGAAATTATCTGCAAACATTCTCAACAGCATACGAAATCACTTTTTATTTGGGAGGGGGGGGATGGGCGAGGGGGCACATTATTTTGGACCTTAACAACGGGGATGGGTTAAGATTTCTTTCAGGATTTCAAGGGAGTTGGGTCATCGAAAATTTGATGCCTTCTTGCCCCCCCCCCCCCCGGCCATAAGACCCCCCGCCCCTGCCATAAAATATGGGTCCACATGAAACAATGCTCATCCTTGTGGTCTTACCTTTTCAGTTAAGTCTGTAAAGGCTTTTTGTCTGTCGGT
>JAHWFP010141569.1:0-19332 GCA_023313725.1 Lithobius niger | reverse complement strand
TTTTTTTTTGGAGGGGGGGGCACAAACTTGGAAAACGATGTAACCTACTTGGTCTTTACACGTAATGAAAGAAAGTACAGTACTACTTTCGATTGTTTTCAATCACACGATGTGTTTTTTCTACAATTTGTTTCATTAAAGTACAAGACCAAAGCAGTTACTCCTCTCTTCCCCCACTTTTGATCCCCCCCCCATAAGAAAATTACCTCTCCCTCTGATAAGTTGTGCGACCCAATACTGTATTATGAAGTACTGAAATACCAGGTATGATATGGCACATATCCTGAGTTTGGAATGGAAACGGTGAATCATTACGAGGTATTTAAGAACTGTTTACCCCAAACCTGGGGGGGGGGGGGGGGCTGTAACTAAAGACTGGTGCATTTCCGGACCCATGTTTATAGGACTTTTTCTTCTTATCTTTGATCACACAGCGGATCCTCAAAATATTTGACACCAATTTCCGAACACCCTGTATATTTCTTTGTTGCCAAAACATCTTAACCTGATAATTTAACCGGGAAAATTACCGGATGATTGGCGCATGGCTATTGTTACACCAGTTTTTAAAAAAGGTGACCCTTCTGTATTTTTTAATTATAGGCCAATTTCTCTAACGTCTGTTGCATGTAAAATTTTAGAGAAGCTAATAGCAAAACATATCATGAATTATTTGAAGGATTACTGTGCATTTAAAAACCAATTTGGTTTTCTCCCAGGTCGCTCTGCCGTGATTCAACTTCTTCGTTGCTTGGATTTTTGGACACAAGCAATGGATACCAAAAGCCCTTATCACATTGTGTACTTGGATTTTGCTAAGGCATTTGATAAAATTTCACACTTAAAATTACTTCATCGCCTTTCAGATGTTGGTATTGGTGGGAAAATACTAAATTGGATTGAATCATACCTAGGTGGTAGAACACAGCGTGTTAGAATAGATAACAGTTTTTCAACACCCATTATTGTTACTAGTGGTGTGCCTCAAGGAACGGTACTTGGCCCCCTCCTATTTGCAATCTTCATTGACTCGCTTGTGGAAAAGGTTGGTAGTGATTCTTTATATTTATTTGCGGATGACTCTAAACTGGGAAGGTTAATTAAATCCAATGAGGATCTCACAGCAATACAAGCTGCGTTAAATGCTATTAACTCTTGGTCCATTGAGTGGCAGCTACCATTGCCTATTAATAAGACTGCTGTAATGTCAATTGGTGTGCCACTTTTCACAAGCTACACTTTGAATGGTGAAATACTCCACCCAACTTCTATGCATGGTGATTTGGGCATAACCATCACCAGTGATCTTAAATTCTCTGTACATTGTGCCTCCATTGCATCTAAAGCACACAGAAAAGCTTATTTTATACGTAAATGCTTTAAAGTTAGTGTAGCAAGCTCCCTAGTTAATGCATATAAGACATATGTTAGACCAGTTTTAGAGTATGGTTCTGAGGTTTGGAATCCACACCTTAAAATGATATTAAAAAACTCGAAAGTGTTCAAAGGAAATTTACAAAGTATTTACCTAGCTGTATTGGGATATCCTATTACGAACGATTAGTTAAACTCAATCTGGAGTCCTTGAATTTCGTAGGCACATCATTGATTTATGTACCTGCTATAAGTTGATTCGGACCAATATTTATCAGGGCGAAGGACTTCCCTTGATTAAGGTGCACTCTAGTTGCACCCGAGGGCACGCTTGGCGTTTTGACTGGAAAAGTGCCAGATGTAATAGCAGGCACTATTACTTTATATTACGCGTGGGGCGTATGTGGAATACTCTGCCTCAGGAAGTGGTGGCCTCTTCTTGTATTGCAACATTTAGTAGAAGACTCAAATTACACCTGTGCGATAAAACTTTGTACTATTCATGACTCGAATTTTCTACTCATGATTTTATTTCTATATTTTATCTTTCATTTGTGGTATGCATGCAAGTGATACCAACAGGTATCCTGTGTAATTTCCTTTCCTTGTTTTGGGGATAAACTAATTATTATATTATATTATATTTTAAATTTAGCATTACATTCCTCGAATGTGATTGTTCCCCTGAAGCGTTCTTCCGGTGCGCAGCCGCCTGCTTGCATATCCCCTACCGCACATGCGCGTGGTAGTCCTCCCTTATAAAAGCGACAGCGCGCACGCTATCGGCATTCATTTTCCTCCAGAGGTGTCTCCACGCCACCTCGCGCCGCTGTTCCCCAGCTTTCGCACGGAAAATTGGATTCTACCCGATGATGGCCGCCGCTTCCGAAGCTCCCGCTTCACTCGCCGCTCCCTCTCATGCTCTCCTTCGTCCGCAAGCAACTGGCTTCTCCCTCGGCAACCGCTGGATCTCCGCCCTCGACCTCACCGCCGTTGGCCCGATCCCTGCCGCCTCCTTCACCGAAGCTCCTCCGGCAAGCAACAACGCCTCGGACTCTCCCTAGCGCACCCCGCCGGCCGAACCCATGGACCTATCGGCTCTACGTGAGGATTTTCTTCGGGTGAAGGATGTCTACCGTGAAGCCAAGAAATCCCTCTAGCAGGCTATGGCAGCTCCCCGTTCTCCAGGCCACAACTCTCCCTTGGACCTGTCGTCCAACTCCTCCTGGATTGGTCGAAGCATCTCCCGCAGCCAAGTCCGGCACATCGTCCAGGAAACGGTCCGTGTGATGCAAGACAATCCCATGCCGCCTCCCTCCTGCACGTCTTCCGCCCGACACGCCCGCACGCAAGCCTGGATCACTTCTGCCTCCAGCCACGACTCGGGCAAACGCAGCTCAACGCCGCCCCCTGGCGCCCTGAAGAAACGCAAGTCATCTTCTCCCTCTCGTCCGCAAGCTTCTCCTTCTGCCGGCCCCGCGGCGACCACCGAAGCTCCGCATCCCGCCATCCCTCTCTCGTCCGGCAAGAGGATTCACTTCCCGGACGAGGCCGCCGATGACCAGGCCTTCCCTTTGGCTGCGCTTCTCAAGACGGTCGAAGAAACCATCCCCGACTGCTTTCTTTTCAAGCCCTCGCAGTCGGCCGACGCTCCCGTTATCAACCGTGAGCTGAAAACTGGCTTCGGCTTTGCCCTTAGGGACAAAGACACCAAACCCCGCAATCTTCTTGGGCAATCCACCACACTGCTAACCTGCCTCCTCCGCAATGAAGGCTCTCTGCTCGGCAACGGTGACCCACTCATTCTGGACAAAGAACCGCCACCACCTCGTCCAGGCCGTGAAAATAGCTTCTTTCGTCCGTTGGGCGACGGCACTACTAACCCAAACAACTTCGCGACCTACCCGGAATGTGAATTCTTACGCAGCGAGGTGAAGATGGATTTCGGCACTGCTCTTTCCATCCCGAAGAAGGCCGACATCCCTACCTACGTCCTTTACGACAATGACAAGTGCCTACGGCTCAGCCTACGTGCCGCCTCTCAAGCCGACGTTCTCAACACGGCGGTAAACGCACTGTGCGAGAAATTATCCTCGGACGCAAGTCCCGAAGAAATACGCAGTCTCTCGTCCCTAATAATGCAGCTCTTTCAGAAGGCAAGCTTAGCCACGTACCATTCCATTAACTGGGCAACAAGGGCCCTCTTTAACAACACACTGCTGCTCCGAGACATTGCTCTTTCGACCGCCAACAACCTAAACGTCTCTACGACGCACCGGCTCCGCAACCAACCCATCCACGAGTCGGACATGCTCTTCCGCGGCCTCATCCCAACTCTCGCCCCTCACCTCGACATCGCCAGTAAGCCCAAGCCGTTCAAGCAGCTCCCCTCTGTCTCTCGTCCGGCTTTGAAGAACAACCAGCCCAACCCTCGGCCTCCCTTGGACAACTGGAACAGGACGCCGGCCCCCTCACAGTCCTCGCGCCACAGCGACTTTCGTCCGAAGAACCCGCAGCCCTTTCGGACGGACCAACGCAACCAGAAGCGAGCCACCACTCCAGACCGACGTAGCCGCCACTACAGACCGACGTAGCCGCCACTCGTCCCCAGGGGGCAAAGCCAATTTTCTCAAGAACCAACAATGACGCCTCTCACCCATCCTGTCTTCCAGTCGGGGCCAGATTACGGTTTTTTCTCCCAGCTTGGCTACAACTAACAAAAAATCCAGAAGTCCTTTTTATCATCAAACACGGCTTTCGTCCAGAATTTTTATCAAAGCCGCCGCTCCTTCCATCACCGCCATGGGAATTCTCCCCACCACCAACACAACAACTCTCGTTCGAAGTCTCAGAACTCCTGCGGAAGAACGCAATAAGGGAATGCCACAAGCCAGGCCCGGGCTTCTACAGCTCCATTTTCACCCGACCAAAGAAGTCAGGAGGCTCCCGTTTGATCTTCAACATGAAACCTCTCAACAAATTCATCTCAAACGACCATTTCAAAATGGAAACCCTCGAATCCATCCGTCTTTCGTTCAAACCAAACGACTGGACAGTCACGATCGACCTAGAAGACGCCTATCTCCATCCGGCCATCACGCACCTCTTTCGGTTCATCTACAACCAAAAGGTCTACGAATTCCGTTGTCTTCCCTTCGGCCTGAATGCAGCCCCCAGAATTTTCACATTAGTTCTAAAACCCGTATTGGCCTACCTACACCAACACGAAATTCAAGCCAACGCCTACCTGGACGACTGGGCCCTCAACAACCCGGACCCTCTCACATTACAACAAAACAAGGACAAGACCATTTCCCTGTTAAACCGACTGGGCTTCGGAATAAACTACACGAAATCCCGCCTAACGCCAGCACAAATCTTCACCTTCTTGGGAGCTTCTTTCGATCTCCACACGGCAAGAATCGCCCTCTTCCCGGAACGGATAGAAGACCTCCTTCTCCACACCCGTCTCTTTCGGTCGAAAACAAGTTTTTGTCCTCGGGAACTGAACTCCCTCATCGGAAAGATGGACGCAATGGCAAACCTCGTCTCCTACGGTCGATGGATGGTAAGACCACTTCACCACTACCGGATAGACAACCGGGCAATCTACCAGGACCTCCCGGACAAGCAAACCCCCTTCAGCCCCGACTTTCCTCTGGACTCCCTCCTTTGGTGGTCAGATGTCACCAACCTCACGAAGACACAACCTCTCCACGAACCACATTCCGAGATTCTCATCTTCACGGACGCTTCAAAAACGGGCTGGGGTGCTCACCTGGGAACACAAGAAGCCTCCGGCCTTTGGCCGCCATCCTGCACGGATCACATCAACCACCTCGAGCTCCGAGCAATCTTACTCGCCCTACATCATTTCCTTCCCAAAATCAGGAACAAGACTATACAAATCCAGTCCGACAACACGACTGCTCTGGCCTACATAAAGAAAGAAGGAGGAACGAAATCCAGATCTCTCCACCACCTAACTTCAGAAATCTTCAACCTCTGCATTTCGCACAACATCACACTCCTTCCTCTCCATATCCCAGGCAACAGGAATGTGATTGCCGACTCCCTATCACGCCAGAAACCTCCGACAGGCGAATGGTGCCTCAAGAAATCCATCTGCGAATCTCTCTTCACCATCTGGGGGACTCCAATGATAGACCTGTTCGCCACGAGGCACAATGCCAGACTTCCCCACTACATCAGTCCGATCCCGGACGACTCGGCAGTAGCAGTAGACGCCCTCACGTTCCCATGGCACAACCTGTTCGCCTACCTATTCCCACCCTTCAAACTACTTCCGCAAGTACTTCGGAAAATAGAGGAAAGTCGCAGCCTGTTCATTCTAATAGCTCCCCTCTGTCCATCGGCAGCATGGTTCTCACTCCTTCTAGAACTTCTAGTCGACATTCCAAGAAGTCTACCTCCTCAACCACATCTTCTATCCCAACAGAAAGGAACAAAGCTACACCCGAACGTGTCCACCCTCAACCTACACGGGTGGCTACTATCATCAAACTCCTTAAAAAGGCTGGAATTCATCAAGAAGAGGCCGAACACATCGCCTCAACGGCAACAAGCGACTCCACTAACCGGATGTATGACAGCCACTGGTCAAAATGGATTCGTTGGTGTATCACAAAACAAGTTAATCCTGTCAACCCACCTCTTCCCACCCTCATAAACTTCTTCGGAGACCTGTTTAACATCGACAAACTCAAAGGCTCTACAATCCTAGTCTACCGTTCTACCTTAAACACTGTCTTCAAAGCCGCCAACAACACGAACTTACTTGACGACTACAGAATTTCAGCCCTTCTTCGTTCATACGAAAACGAAAGACCCACCACCAGAAGATCAATAACAGACTGGGACCTTTCACTCGTTCTCCAGTCACTAATGAGCGAACCATATGAACCTTTACAGGACACCTCCCTTCATCTCATGACCCGCAAGACAGTCTTTCTCGTCACACTAGCTGCCAGCCTTCGTTGTTCAGAAATCCAAGCCCTCTCCTCCTGCAGATCCTGCATACTGCATCTTCGGCCCCAACTTCTCTTCTGTCACCCTATATCCAAGGTCAACATTCAGAGCTAAAACACAGAAACCTTCGGAACCACCGAAACCAATCACCTTTCCAGCTCTATCCACCCTAGTTGGAAACGAACCGGAACGCCTTCTCTGTCCAGTCAGAGCCTTACGCTTCTACTTAGCCCGGACACGTCATGAAGACATCCGCCGAGGAAGAAACCAACTCTTTCTTCCAGTCGACCCCCAATCTAGTGAAACATCAGCTGCCATGGTTTCAAGATGGATTAAGAAAACAATCGAAGCAGCCTACGAAAAAACTCCGAATGAGAGCATGAGAGTGACGGCGCACGAAGTGAGAGCTGTCTCCACATCATGGGCCCACCACAACGCCATCCCAATAGAAGATATCTTGGCAGCAGCGTCCTGGCGCCATCAAACAACCTTCACCTCCCACTACCTGAGGGACATGTCAAGAGAAGAATCTGGACTACACCGGCTGGGACCGATCGTCGCAGCCAGAACTGTGGTCAACCCCCCATTAAGCACTCAGAACACAGAAGCAAGCCATCCATGAAGGAAGCAAGCCACCCAGAAGGAAGCAAGCCACCCAGAAGGAAACAAGACCCAAACAACGGTCCTTTTCAGGGCCACCAAATCTTACGAAAGAGACCCAAGTCCCTGCTATCACCTGTTTTGAATAAAGTGCGAAAACTTTTCTCTTTCAGATAAAAATCCTTTTTTGGGGGGGAACGCCTGCTTGCATCCCAGGGCGCTCGTCAGGACGGTGCCCGCCACCAAACTTGACGAGGTCAACCTGATAATGCTAAATTATCAGGTTAAGATGTTTTGGCAACAAAGAAAGAACATTTTGCCGGCCCCCAGTCCGGCCGGCTAAAAATGGTTTCTTTGTGCCTAAAACATACTTAACCTACTACCGCCCTGCCTCCCCTCTTAAGTCACCGCCTGACATATTGAGAGTAAAATGAATGCCGATAGCGTGCGTGCTGTCGCTTTTATAAGGGAGGACTACCACGTGCATGCGCAGTAGGGGATATGCAAGCAGGCGGCTGCGCACCGGAAGAAACCTCCAGGGGAACAATCACATTCCAGGAATGTAATGCTAAATTATCAGGTTAAGTATGTTTTAGGCACAAAGAAACCATTTTTAGCCGGCCGGACTGGGGGCCGGCAAAATGTTCTATATATATGTACCTCTCCTCCTCTTGAAGTAGGAAGCCTAAAAATATGAGAAAGGTGTCAAAAGACTGGAAATTAATCCGGATTTCGCGTAGGCGTATTTTCGTAGTTCTAGGTAAACTTTTTCCCCACGAAAAAAGCGAAAAAAAAACCTTTTGGACCATTGTTGAAACGAAATTTTCGAAGTTGATTGTTAGTTTCGGAATATCACCTCTTCCTGCTGTGCGGATGGTCCACAATTGTTGCGCCACGTAGGAGGCACGTGGTCTAGTAGTGTTGTCGGTAGGATTACGGCTGGCAATGCTAACAGCCGTCATTCAACAATGAGGCACGTGCAGCTCGCTGATGGAACGACTGTTGGAGTTGCATTTTGGATATTTCAAATACAAACTACCTACTTAGCCTTAAACTTAAATGAAAATATCTACGAAACACTACGAAAAGATTAATCCGAAATTAGGCATATTTAAACAAAATATATTGATAACAAAAAAGGGTATCAGAAATATTTCAACGTTTGCATTTGTAAACCATCGACATTCGATCAATAGTGTGCTATTAGCTGGTGCTCTACTCAGCAATAGTCCAGCCTAATTGTGGTAAACACGAATAGTTTCTAGGTACGATTTCGCCTTGCACGAAATCTTTTATATTAGTCGAAATTATGGGCGACATGTAGTTGCTGTTTCAAAGCATCACACATAGCGGGGTAGGAGATGGCTTTTAAGTAAAAATTCTTAAAATTTGTGAAACAAGGAAACCCATGTAAAGTCTGCAAAATTTATTGGAATAAAAAAACCAAGAGGGGCACAAAGGAGGATGCGACTTCTTAGCGACTTCTTTCTGCTCCAAGCATGTTTAGTTCAAGCATGCAGCAACTCGCGTGCTACAGCGTTGAAACGGCCTTGCAGCATCGATGGATAAAGCTTCTTCAAGCCAAGGCCAACTGTAAAGAAATCGAGTGTCTCGCCTCTTGGCTCATTGTCAGTTTAGGTGCATGCCAAAAAAGAGGATGGCTTTATCAAGACAAGGCCGACTGGGTCCAAATCGCATGTCTCGCCTCCTGGCTCAATGACAGCTCAATCGCATGCCAGAAAGGGAATGGCTTCTTCAAGCCAAGGCCGACTGGGCTACAAATCGCGTGTCTCATCCCCTGGCTCAAGGCCAGTTCATGCATGTGCCAGAAAGACAAGGCTTTTGTTGTCAGTGGTATTATGGCTTACAATCTGAACAATAGGCGCATGTATCTAATGGGTGGCCAGACCGTTGGAGTGATGTATGGTTACCGTATCGTTTGTTTATGAACTGAAGCGTTAAAAAAAACGCGTCCTACATTCTCATCATTTTACTGATTGTTTTAGATGTGGAACGTCTGTCAGCAGTTTAAGAGCTGGAGCATGACAGCTCCTCGAGCGTATTCTTTAAGCTAAGGCCGACTAGGGTATAGAAATCGCGTATCTCGCCTCCTGGCTCCTTGACAGTTTAGGCGCATGGCAGAAGGGTGATGGTTTTGTTTAGAAACTGAAGCCTTACGAAAAACGGGCACTGCACCCATTTGCTTGATCGTTTTAGATGTGGAATGTCTGTCAGCAGCATAAGAATTACAGCATGAAAGCTTCTCGAGCGTAGCGAGACCAAGAGCGGCACAAGAAGTATGAATGATAAAATTACCAAGCATTTTAGTTGAAGCATGCAGCAACTCGCGTGCTACAGCGTTGAAACGGCCTTGCAGCGGGGATGGATAAGGCTGCTTCAAGCCAAGCCGACTGGGGAAGAAATCCCGTGTCTCGCCTCCTGGCTCATTGCCTGTTTAGGTGCATACCAGAAAGGCGATAGCTTCGTCAAGCCAAGACCGACTGTGTACAAATCGCATGCCTAACATCCAGGTTAAATAACTGTACAATAGCGTGCCGGAAAGGGAATGGCTTCTTCAAGCCAACGCCGACTGGGCTACAAATCGCGTGCCTCGCCTCCTGGCTAATTGGCAGGTTAGGCGCACGCCAGGAACGGGATGGTTTCTTCAAGCTAAGGCCGACTGGATACGAATCGCGTGTTTCGCCTTAAGAAGCGCACGTAGCTCTTGGGTGGCCAGACCGTTGCCTGAAGCCTAACGTCTGCAAGGCTGCAAGGGTAGTTTTGCAGTGAATTTGTGAAACTGTGTCGTGGCGAAGAGCTGCGTAGTAGCACCAAGGTATGATGGATGACGGTGTGTGGTCCTAGGTTCAATATGCACATGTACTTAAGTTGCTTTATTGTAGGGCGTTTGGCTATGGGCCATGGCTCCAATAAATTCATTATTCCCCGGCCCTTACGAAAAACACGTACTGCACTCTGATCATTTGCTTGATCGTGTTAGATATGGAATGTCCGTCATCAGCATAAGAATTACAGCATGAAAGCTCCTCGAGCGTAGCGAGAAGACGCGGAATGAACGAGCGAAGCAAGCGACTCCGCTAGTAACCATTAAAAACTTACGGTCAGTTTGTCGGTTGGTCGGTTTGTTTGTTTATATATACGTCTTCTCCTCCGGAAGCAGGAAGGCTAGAAATGTGAGAAAGGTCTCGAAAGACAGGAAATTTCTACGGATATCGTTTAGGCTTATTATCGTAGTTCTAGGTAAAAGTTTTTCCCTCGAAAAAACGAAAAAACCCTTTGGACCATTGTTGAAACGAATTTTTCGAAGTTGATTGTTAGTTTCGGAATATCTGAGAACCTTTGTTTGTTGTTAGCCGCAAGCATGGCGGAAGGTGTTGATTTGCTATTGACGGCTCTTTTGAAAGCCGGGGTTATATCTGAGTCAGAACTGAATGTAGGTGTTGTGGCAGAAGAAACGTTTGAGAGAGTGATGTCTGCAGCCAGGGAACGAGGGATCAGTGAAGAAGATGTGCGAAGATACGGTGTAAGTGACGATGTAATGCAAGTGATGGAAGGAAGTGAAAAGCAACATGGTGGCGACAATAGTGGTCGCAATAATGGTCGAGACACTAGTCGGATAACTGGAGATGAGAATGGAGAGCGGCAAGAAGTTTTGCGAACGGTACGAAACATCTTCCACAGTGCTAGGAGTGCTGGTCAGAGAGATGAAGAAAGCAGGTGAAAGGCTCAGAATCTCTTGATGTTGAAGAAGCTGTACAGCGGTACCTTGGCCAATGCTGACATGAGACGATCTGTTGTTCTTCTGTGACCAGAGTGCGGACCCGTATTCCTATGGGCAAGTTTTTGCCGCTGTAACACAAGTGGTAAGTACGAGTTGTGCAAGCGATATGTTCTTTACGCACTAAGTGTGCATTTGATGTGACTGTAAAGTCAGCTAATGCAAAGCAACGCCTACTATGGTCCATGATTACGATCAACGGTCACAAAGTTGACGCGTATGACTTGGGTGAACGCCGTCTTACTGCGAAACTGCACTGGCTACCATATTCCGTTACGCCTGATGATGTGGTGGCTGCGGTCGGTGCATTTGCACAGCTAAATACACATGTGCATGAAAAGCTCGTGTTTAAAGGAAGGAAGTGTGTGAAACGGGAGTCAGACTGGTGTCTTTCTCTCTACTTGATGATGCGACGTTGGACGATGTGCCAGATGTCATGTTCGTCAGGGGTCTCCCAGCACTAGTGACTATGCCAGAGTGCGCACCAAGGTGCTTAAGGTGCAAAAAACGTGGGCACTTCCGGTGCGAGTGCGTTGCTGTTAATTGCAGAGTATATGACGAGTACATGGACCCAGTGACTTGTGTGTACATTTGCGTGGGGCGACCCAGCAAGTTAAGAGGCCGGGTGGAACTGATAGTGAAGCAAGACAATCGACTGATGGGTGCACTTCAGATTAAAGAAGTTGCGACGGCGAAGCCTCTGGGACCGTCACCCTTCAGCACCAGTGCTCCGTGCTTGAGCGAAATTGGCAGTCAGTGTGAGCAGAGGAAAGTGGCGGATGAAAAGCAGAGTGCTGATGAAAGCGGCAGTGGTCAGGATAAATGGGTGACACCCAAGAGGAAGAAGAGGCGGAGGAGTGCGACAAAGGCGAGTAGTGAAGTGAGCAGTGATGTGAGTGTGAGTGTGTTGCAGCAAGTTGGGTGTGTGATGAGCATTGACATGCGTGATGATACGCACACGCATTTCAGTAGCGATTTGGGCTTAGCAGTCGATGTGTCGCAATGTGATCGAGGTTCAGAAGATGGTCCCAGCGGGAGTAGTGGAATTAGCATGTCAATTGAGACCCAGGTGAGCACACAGAAACGGTGATAGTGTGTTGTAGCATAATTTCGTCCCACGTTTTTCAATGAATAGTTTTTCAATTGCATCTTGGAATGCTCGTAGTTTAGTCAACAAAATTAATGAATTGAAAGATATTTTGCAATATGCTGTACTCAAGATTCAAGAGTTAGGGATTCAAGAGTTAGGGATTCAAGAGTTAGGGAATGTGCAAAATGAGGGAATTTCTAACCTAAGTGTAGATTTAGTGTCATCTAACAGAAATGTAGGAGTGTTTATAAAGTGGAGGGTACCGTATTTAGTGGTCCAATTTTCATTCAGGGAGTATCCAGGGATTCATGCATGCTGCATCCATGTGCGGTTTTTGCGGCGATGGGTTACACTTGTTTTTCTGCATGCCACTGGTAACCCGTCCCTGTCAGACTGGCTGGCGTGGCTGCGTCAGTTTCCGGCACCATGCATTCTGTCTGGAGATTTTAATGCGCATCACCATGATTGGGGGTCCCAACACAGTAACACAAAGGGTCGCCGTTTAGCAAGTGCAATTGACACCATGAGTTTTGAGATAGTGCAGAATGGCACACCCACCTTTGTCAAGTGGCAAGGAGGTGTGGTCCAGGAGTCGGTACTAGACTGGTTTCTCTGTTCCCCAGGTCTATCAGAGAAGTTTGTGTTCAGTGTCTCTGATGACTTGAGAGGAAGTGACCATTTTGCAGTTATGTTGCGTCCTGTGAGATTACAGGGGTGTCTGCAGCGTGATCGCTGTCCATGGCCAACTGCTGAAAGTGGCTGTTCACTGATTGGTTAGAGACAAATGTTGTTGAGTGGTGCGTCTGTCCCTGCTCGTAGCCCTTCACGGCTAGACACCACAAAGTATTTCCCAGTTTGGTGGACAGCAGTGTGTTCACGAGCTGTTTGTAACACGCGGCAAGCCTTTTGTAAGTGGAAGCGGTGCCCAAGTGAAGTTGGCTGGCTGGTGTATAAAGCCATTGCTAGTGAGTCGCAGTTCCTTATTAGGAGTGAAGAAAGGGAGTACGGTAGTCGACTTTGTGGCAGGGTTGCCACATCACAGTCACTCTCTTCTGCCTGGCGTATTTTGTGTGGACAGGATAGGATGCAAGAAGTAACATGGGTTTACAGCTCTCAACAGCCTGACAGAGTGGTTCTCCGAGGACGTGAGATGGCTGAGGGTTTCAGCCAGAGATTTTCAAGTGTGTACGCGCTCCCGCGTGGGCTTTCACCTCCAGTGTCACCACGACCAGAGTGGACGGGTGTTACTGATGTGCCATTTGTGGTATCCGAACTCAAATCGGCACTGACTAAGTGCAAGAGTTAGAGTGCGCCAGGAATTGATTGCGTTTCGTATGGCAGTCTCAAGAAGCTGCCAGAGTCGGCATTGCAAAATCTTTTGTCTCTCTTTCAAGAACTGTTTGATGGAGCTCACATCCCTCCGTCGTGGCTCTTTACGGTTTTGGTACCGATTCATAAGGCTGGCACTGAAAAGTCTTGTTTACTCAATTACAGACCGATTGCCTTGCTTTCGTGTCTCCGCAAGGTATATGAGCGGATGCTCATTCGGCGGTTGACCTGGCACTTGGAGCATCATAATTCCCTGGCCACCGTGCAGTTTGGGTACCGTGAGAATCGGAGTGCTCAGGATGCAGTTTTGTACTTACTCTCTGGGATCAGAGAGGCTTGGATTCATGGTAAAGTGGTGATTGGGGTGTTCCTGGACATCAGGGCAGCTTATAATACGGTGAGAGTAGATTGGGTCCGTGCTGGTCTTACCAGCATGGGTGTAGGTGGGAAATTGGTCGGTGCGCTCATCGCCTTTCTTGGGGACAGACGATATGTGACCAGACTACTTCGGGTAGGGGGCTGCAGCAAGGCAGCTAGCTGTCTTAGCCCCACGTTGTTTGAGGTGGCTATAAATGATGTTCTGGTTGAGATGTCAGCCACTGCCAATATTGTCTGCTATGCAGATGACGTGGCAATGTGGTTTGCGAGAGATGACCCAGCCACTGTGACACCACATGTTCAACAAGCTCTTGATTTTGTGACGCAGTGACTTGCTTCCAGAGGTCTCCAGTTAGCCCCTGCGAAAACAGAGGTGGTTGTGTTTTCTCGTGATGTGGCGTTTCAGCACGCCACGGTGAAAGTCGTAGTTGATGATGTTTCGGCGATGTCTAAGTCCACCGTCAAGTATCTAGGTGTTTTTTTGGACAGTAAGCTAGAGTGGAGTTCTGATGTGCATCTTCTGCGAGAGAGGGTGAAGGCACGGGTTTCCATTCTGTGTGTCCTAGCACGTCATAAGGAAGTCCGCAGAAGGACCCTCATGTCTGTGTATAGGAGCTTTGTCCGTTCTGTCATGAATTACCACTTGCCATTCCTGTATACTGTGTTAAGTCAAGTACGCTCATTGCAAGTGGTAATTCAATGATGCGTTACGGGCTGTTACCGGATGTTTGCCTAGCACGCCGGTTCAGTCTTTGTGGACAGAGTGCGGCGAGCAGCCGCTACATTTTAGAGCAGGCGAATTGTTAGTGTTAGGCTACATGCGGTCGCTCAGCAGAGGTAGCGGTGATCCTCTTGGCAGCATTATGACTGATTACTGCATTCTGAGTGGCAGGGTGCGCTCCCAACTAGGCAGTCTAGGCAAGGGAAGCTCGCTTCTTTTGTCCTGAGCAGATCTTACACTATGTAATGTTGCCTATGTCAAGCCTCCAAGCCCATGGACATGGTGCTCTGATTTGGATGATGTCTTCCGGTGCATTGATGTCGAGTGCCGTGTTTTTTGTGACGCGTCGTTCTCCGCTGAGAGGCGAGAAGGCGGTGTTGGTGTATTTGTTCCAACGCTGAAGGTGAATGTGCAACGGCGGCTTGTGAGTGTAGACTCCAGTGTGGTCTGTGAACTTGCAGTCATATCAGTTGTGCTGGATGTGGCTATGGACCTGGCATTGCCATCGTTTGCCGTTGTGACGGATTCTCTGGCCAGCATCCGTATGCTTCAGTACAGTGCTGCATCTCTGTGTGTCAGTGAACCATTAGTATTCACAATTTGTTGGAAGCTGTGGATTGCTACACGTAGAGCTATTGTTTCTCTTGAGTGGGTCAGGAGCCATAACGGACAGGCGGGGAATGAAGCTGCCAATGGCCTAGCCAAGTCTGCATTCTCTCTGGCACCTTGTGAAGCCATTCTCGCGCTTTCCTGAAAATCGAGGAGAGTGTCAGTCTCTGCCAGGTTTTGTAAGCAGTGGAATACGGAATGGGCAAACGCAACTACTGGGCGATTTTTATTTGTGGTGCACCCGGCTTGCGGCGTTGCTTCGTCTGTTGATAGTTTACCGAATTGGTGTGCGAAGCAGCTGACCAGGCTGCAAACTGGGCATGTCCTACTTCCTGCCCATCAGCACAGGCTAGGGTGGATAAAGTCACCATTCTGCACAGTCTGTGGTGTTGACGGCACTGTTGAACATTTTCTCCTAACTGTACACGGTTTGACTGTCAGCGAGCAGTGCTTCGTCGGAGAGTTGGTGTGCCTATGTCTTTGGAGCGTCTCCTGTCTGCTACGGGTCCGGGCTCATGTGCTCGCTTGAGAGCGGTAGCGGGTTACTGTGTGGCAACAGGGATCAGGCTGTAGTCCCGACGTGTATTTGATCAAACAATATTGTCAGGGTGCATGTTGCTGTTTTGTCAGGGTGTTTCTGTGTGCTCTGCGTGTGTTGAGGTAGAGTGTGACTTCGACTCCAGTGGAACATGTGTGCGCAGGACTTGTGGACAGTGAGCAAGCTGCGTTGGGGCTGTGTTTGGACTTTTTCTTTGAGTGTTTCATTGGCTGTCATGTGTAGGATTACGTTGTAGTCCACGGTGCGTTTGATTGTTGTTGTTATAAACTTAGGTGGGGTATGTGGCTACTGGCCAGGGCCCCTATAATAAAATCCAATCCAATTCACATATTCCTGCTGAGAGGATGGTCCACAATTCTTGTGCCACGTAAGCGGCGCGTGGTCCAGTATTGTTGTCGGTGGGATTATGGCCTGCAATGTATTAGTGTAGTAGTGATGTAGGTGTTTAAGCGTGTGTAGTTGTACTGGGGCTGGTAGCCAATGTTGGCTAGAGCTCCGTAATAAATCAATCAATCAATCGGCCTGCAATCCGTATAGCTGTCATTCAAGAATGAGGCAAGTGCAGCTCACTCATGGGACGACTGTTGGGAGTTGTATTGTGGGTATTTCAAATTCAAACTGCCAATTTGACCGTAAATTTAAATGAAATTACGTAAAGGTACGAAAAGATTAAATGAGAAATGCAAATTAGGCCTACTAAAACAAACTAAATTGATAACAGAAAAGGGTGTTAGAAATATTTCTACGTTTGCATTTGTAAAACATCGACATTCGATCAATATGCTATTAGCTGGTGATCTACTCAACAGTCTAGCATAATTATGGTAAACGCGCATAATATCGGGGTATGATTTCGTGCTGCGTGTATGCTGACTTCAGATGTAGGAAGGCTAAAAATGTGAGAAAGAAAGGAATGAAAATATTTCCACGTTTGCATTAGTAAAACATCGACATTCGTTCAATAGTCTGCTATTAGCTGGAGCTCTACTCGTAATAGTCCAGCCTAATTGTGGTAAACACGAATAGTTTCTAGGTACGATTTCGCCTTGCACGAAATTTTTATATTAGTCAAAAATTATAGGAGACGTGTGGTTGCTGTTTCAATGCATCACACGTAGCGGGTAAGGAGATGGCTTTTCAGTAAAAATTCTTAGAATTTGTGAAAGAAGGAAACCCGTGTAAAGTCTGCAACATTTATTTGAATAAAAACATAATCTATACCAACAGCGGCACAAAGGAGTATGCATGATAAAATTACCAAGCATGTTTAGTTCAAACATGCAGCAACTCGTGTGCTACAGCGTTGAAACGGCCTTGCAGCGGGGATGGCTAAGGCTTCAAGCCAAGGCCGACTGGGGAAGAAATCGCGTGTCTCGCCTCCTGGCTCATTGTCAGTTTAGCCAGAAAGAGGATGGCTTCTTCAAGCCAAGGTCGACTGGGTGCAAATCGCATGCCTCGCCTCCTGGCTCAATCGCGTGGCAGAAAAGGACTGGCTTCTTCAAGCCAAGGCCGACTGGGCTACAAATCGCGTGTCTCATCTCCTGGCTCAAGGCCAGTTCATGCATGTGCCAGAAAGAAAATGCCTTTATCGAGGCTATGGTAAAATAAGATTAGGCGATGTTGAATTAAGTGGCCTGGAACCAGGAAACGCAACCAACATCCTCACTCCCAGACTACCTTGTGACAAGGTATTGCGTGCAAAGGTTAAGTTACAACTTGGACACTTCTTATACACTGCATTCAGTACACAACGGGAATCGGGTTGGATGAGGATGGTTCATGATTGTTGCGCCACGTAGCACACGAAATCCAGCCTGTGTCAGTGGTATTATGGCTGACAATTTGACCAAGAGGCGCATGTATCTATTAGGTGGCCAGAGTATTTATGGTTACCACATCGTTTGTTTACGAATTGAAACCTTAAGAAAAATTCGTACTACATTCTGATTATTTCTTAATTGTTTTAGTTGTGGAATGTCTGTCAGCAGCGTAAGAGTTTTAGCATGAGCGCTCCTCGAGCGTATTCGTCAAGCCAAAGCCGACTGGGGTTGAAATCGCGTGTCTAATTTCTGGCTCATTGGCAGTTTAGCCGCACGGCAGAAGGGGGATGGTTTCTAAACGGCGAATCCATTTTTCGTTTAGTTAATTTGTTTATAAACTGAAGCTTTGTGAAAAACGCGCACTGCACTCTGATCATTTGCTTGATCGTTTTAGGTGTGGAATGTCTTTGAGCAGTATAAATAAGAGTTGCAGAATGAACAATCCTCGAGCGCAGCGAGACGACGCGGAATGAGCGAGCGAAGCGAGCGACTCCGCTAGTCTTATTTTAAAACAAACGGGAAACGGAAGTCTGGGATGACACCAACAAACGAATAGTGACAAAAATACTTAGTCGTTTAAACCTTATGAAAGAAGCACAGGCTTTTCGGGACATAAGATATGAGTCAGTCAGTATGTGAAGAGCAATAACCTCGAGCGAAGTGAGACGACGCCATACAGGAAATAAGTAGTTGTTCACAGTACCTGTTATAGAAATTCGGTGACACCAGACTGTCATTGGGGAAAAAAAGATTTTACAGGGGTAAGAGAGAGTGAGTGAAGCAAACAAAAAGCAGTATTTGTTTGCCAGTACATGCAAAATTGTAATTAAGGAAACTTACTATGCTAAAGCATAGACATACACACGACAGACAAAACCACACGTTTATTACACCCGTTGGGATAACGTGCTTCCCCCGTGGTGTTATCGTTAGACTAATACCAGTTTGATTTTCGAAAAGGTACTGCGAATACACTGAATAACGTTAATAACATTATTACCAAAGCTTTAAATGACAGAAACTTCAAAGTTTGTTGACACGACTTAACCCAATACTTTAGACAAAAATATAATTATGGAAAAATTACGTAAACAAGGAATTACAGGGAAAATGTTTAACATAATGTTTACATAATTATTTCACAAATAGAAAATGTTTTGTTAAAACTGACAATTAACCGAGTGAATGGAAGGATATAAAATTTGGAGTGCCTCAGAGTTACATTTTTAGGTCCACTACTGTTCATAATTTACATAAATGATGGATATCAACTGGAATACTTATCTAGCTTTATATTCCGACGATATCTTTTGCTCTCTATACACAATAATAATGTAATTGTGGCTAAACGTCTACAAGAAGGAGAAGTACTAAATTTGTAAGGATGCGCGCCTCTGGGGCCGCTCCCCCTGCAAGCCAAGCGCCACTCTCTGCCATAGAGCAGTTGGTAGGATGTAGGGAAACGGAGAGCATGCAGTCGATCGGTTTTGGATTGAATCATTAATGACATCAACAGCTGGATTGACGAAACATCATCACAACTTATATTAACAAGATAATGAATTGTACGTGCTGTACGTGTTTAGCCAACTTGTAAAACTTGTTGCTTGCCTACTAGAACATCACAAATGAAGCGTGATAATGAATGTATTGTTGCACATTCAAATCACGGTTTTAATAAAAACACTTGCAGATGTACAAAGCTAGACAAAGTAAACTGTGCCCAATATTTGGATGTTGAACTAGATAACCACGTTGATAATCAGGTGGCAAAGATAAGGAAAACAATTCCTGTCATGTATAACATTAAAAAGGCAAGATTTGAAGCTTTAATTATGTCTTATGCAAGATGTACAACATTTAGAGGATTAATACAATAAAATAAAATGCTACATAACAAACCTGTTTAAGACCATCAAAACTAAACATCAAATTAAAAGAGGTAAAATTACTGAAGATTGAACAATTATTGAACTCGACTTGGTAAACCTTTAGTTTGATAATAATTATAAACTAAGGATGGATAGAAAGGCAAGAAATAGTGGTTAAAAGAACAGTTATGGA
>JAHWFP010141568.1:769-14284 GCA_023313725.1 Lithobius niger | reverse complement strand
ACTTTTGGCCGTGTCAGTATGGCTCAGCGGTAGGACCTCGGCCTTTGGCTTCAAAGGTCCTGGGTTCGATTCCCCGCTCAGGCAGTCTGACATACAAGTCCAAAAAGCAACGTAAATAGGTTTGCATCTGTATTTAGTTATTTCTTGTGAGCCTTTGGCTTTCCCATCTTTCAAATATTGCCCTATTTGTAGCGTGTTTCCTTGCTACGCTAGTTATTTGGATGATCCTAAAACAAGCACACCGATCTTCCTCTTCCGTGGCACTGCAGCATGGTATGAAAAAACGAGATGTGAATTGATCGAGTGGCCAAACACCATCAAGTTAAACATGTACCGCCGTGTTGTGGACTCAAAGTTTATTGTTAAGGACATTGTTGCTTAACCCCCTGTTGCATGGTGTTGAATTAACGCAACATGCACCGCGGGTCCAAGACGCACCGCTATTTTTCTGAGGCGGGGAACCGAGCAAAGCGAGCAGCAACTTCCCCGTAGTCACCATCCCAGCTTCCATACCACGAATGCTGGTTCGAATCCCACAACAGACCATTAAAAAAGTACCAAAAATTAATTGATGTCTTTTCCTTTGAATGTATTGAGCCTTTAAGCCAAATAGCGATGTGTGTACATGCTGGGCGATGTGTCAGCAGGCTAAGCGGACTCTTCCGATTTTACTGCTTCTAGATTTTATTTCATTGGATTTTTTTACCCATGGTTTATTTTTCCTTCTTATCGTTTGTGTTGCTGCACGATAGTAGAGTTAGTTGACATTTTTAAATGTCTTTCCCAGCCATGCTATCGCTTAATGCTATTTTTGAATCGCGTTTTTTCCCATAGTACCATGCGAGGGCCGTTTACGCATCTCTGCGCATGCTCTCCTGAGCTAATTGAGCTAATTGCCGCCATAACCCTAACTACGTCTTATCTTTTCTACTGCAGAAGAGCGCTGCTGAATGTAAAAACGATTTTATGCAGTTAATGGGCGATACTACTGGTTTAACATGAATTTTCATCCAAAAAGTCAATTTTTTTTTTAATTTTATTAATTCTTTAATATTTTTTCTGTACATTGTGGCATGTGTTAATCCTAAATCTGGCTTGGGTAATTGTAAAAAAAAGCAATTTTATAAACTTCAGCGATGAAGAATGAACTAAAACTTACTAACTTTAACCTGGATTTTCCCAAATTCATATTTTTGCAGTACTCGATATCTTAGGAAATCTATTATTTGGTGTAGAAACGTGCAACAGTATTCAGTGGTGGCTCTTTTTTTTGCTGCTGGAATTGTAGAATGCGATGACACATGTTTTCTGGGGCTAATACAATTTCTTTAATGTCAATAACATTTTATATAAAATATTATGATAAGCGCTTTCTTAATTCTAGCTTAAAGGCACGTTTATGCAGCCACTCGCTTTTGCATTCTCGCAGCTAGAAGCTAGAAATCACCTCAAATTCCAACATGGCGGCGGTTTTATGTCTGCCGCCTCGCAACGAAAACAGCAAATAACGTGAGTTCAGAAGCGTTTGGGAAAATTGTTTCGTCATAAGGAATTCTTTATATTATTGGCACGGATTATAAGACTGCAAGTATTTACTCAAACGATGTCGGATTTAGCTAATCCATTGAGCGTTGTTACCATGGCAATGTCACCTTTGCCATCGCGAGAATGCAAAGGAGAGTCGCTGCGTAAACGCGCCCTAAAAGTTACCCCTAACAAAAATTAAAGCTTGTACAGCACATTTCTTTTTCTTATTGCATGACTTGGTCTATCAGCTAACATACGTAGACCTAAAACAGGGTCTCATGTAATTAGATAGCAAACGATAGATTTCCTCAGCGAGCAGTACGATATGCTAATTTTTTTTAACTAATTAATTAATTACAGTGTTTGTAATTGAAATTAAGGTATCAAATTCACATTTTTGGTGAGGGCAAACATGCCCAGTACTCTGGTAAAAATTTCGTTCATCTACATCAAGTTTGAAATTTTCAGTAGTATCCCCCCCTTAAGTATAGGTTACTTCAAAGGTTCGAAATGCATGTTTAATGTTTAATCCTGCGCATGCTCTCCTGAGCTAAATGCCGCCATATTGAAAGACCGGTTTATTTCAATGATGAAATACCCCTAACTACGTCGTCTCTTTTCTACTGCAGAAGAGCGCTGCAGAATGTAAAAACTATTGTATGCAGTTAAGTAGGCTACATCAAAGGTTCGATATGCATGTTTAATCCTGATAAATCTTAATAAAGGTTTAGAACTGAATAGGGCGTTTGGATTTTCTACCGGGTTTTAATCTTGTGCAAAACCAAACCTTGAGAGCGGCGAATCACAGGCGGGTCATAAATGACGTCATGTTCGAAGGCGAATTTTTTTTAATTTTATTTTATAACCATGGAGACGTCCACCATGTTTAAAAAATGTATTATCTCAACATCGAGTAAGGTGCCTGCTGTAATTGCCTCCATATTTTAAAGCTGAATTTGGTAGCTTTGTATCATAAATTGAACGCTTACAATTCTGCTATTCTCTCACTGTTGCTGTTGAACGTAACCACGGATATGACGTCACCGTAGGCTTCTTTGTGTAGGGAGATGGAACCTGCTTCGCGCGTTAGTGGCAAATCCAAACTAACGCTGCTCCTGTAGTTGCTGGGATTTCAGAACTCTGTTCATAGCAACTTACTTTACTACACCAATACCCATATCTAATTTTGATTATTTCTTTGACAGGATATCAAAGGAACGGGAAGTTGAAATGCAAATTAAGCGTCATTTGGACAAACTGATTGAGACGAGCGAACAAGAAGTGATTGATCTTGACAGAGCTGCCAGGGAACTGCAAGAGGTAGGTGTACGGTTGGTCAAGCGAGCGAAGTGAGCGAGGTCGAATATTCGACTGAATTTGGATAATTTGTGTGTTTCTCTGTTTGGGAAGTGACAACAATCACAGTTTTGTTTTGATTTGGTTGAACTTTCATGACGAGGGAGCTGTCCTGCATGTTATAGTTAGAAACGATCCAAGATGAAATTTCTACCTCAGATAGTTTCGGAGATATTCGGGTTTTAGCCGTTTTTTTGTTTTAAGTAGCAGTTGGAAGTAACCGTGCTTTTCTTTGCCACGCAGCGCAGCAGCAGCTGCAGAAGTTTGATAAATGCCTACGTCATACAAACGTCACTGGCGCTAGATGAGCAAAAGCTGTTAATTAGTACACTAGAGAGCTATCAAACGGACCGCCGAAAAAAGTGGGAGCTTCCATCTCTGTGTGATTGCCGTAATCGTTCAAGTCGCAGAAAAGCGTTATCGTGAACGTTTTGCTGGCAATCGAATTTTATGGTTGTGTATTTATTACTTTATCTACCTGCAGCTTTATGGTTTCAGTCAAAGTCACAATAACTATAAAAACATGCATCTGGATATTTGCTGTAGATCAGTGGTTCCCAACCTTTCCTCAGTATTCCTCCCCATCCGGACCAGCATGCAATGGTTCTCCCTCTTCCCCGTGCTGCAATTAGGGGTGATGCACAGGGTGCAAGTCACCCGGGTTCAAGAGGTAAGGGGACTGGTCAAGACTTGAAAATCATATAATAATGTAATTTTTAAAAACGGTTGACAGAAGGTCTAAGGCTGCCATTGCCGACAACTTTGTGATGCGTAGTTTGAAAGAAAAAAAAAGCAGCCATCTTGTTTCCGTAACAGAGCTAGCACCATTTTTGTTGCTGCATGGCTGCTTTTAGCACTGCACGAAAAGAGGAAAAGAGACGCGTCAGCTACATGCAGCACTGCAAATTGCAGCGAAATTGTACGGGGAAAAAAACCCAGCAATTTAGAGAACTGCTGTAGCACTTCGAGGAAAAGAAACGACCGGAAAGCTAGTTGTAAAGAAACTGAAGCTATAAGACAAGTGGTCCCGAGCACTACATGAACAACACAAAGCTATATTGCCGTAATACACCATAGTTAAAGTTCTTTCAGTTTGAAAAATGCAGAAATAACTTCCAAATGGTAGAGAAAAAACACACTATTATACTAGGGCCATAAGAGAATGACTTGATGTTGTCATCGATTGTTTCAGTCGTGACCTCGATTGCTTGTTTTAGGTGCATGCAAGGTGCACTCTTGGCCATTCATTACCCGTTACCAATGATGCTTCCATGGTTTGGCAGCACTACGTACACGATCGGATCGAGGTCGTCCGTGCATTAACAATGAATTCAATTTGAATGATCGTTTTGAGACGTTGCTATGGCTACGTCAACACATAAAATAATTTTAGAAGTAAAGAAAGATAAATTGTGGTTCCTCTCATAACATAGTGAAGAGAGAAAATTTTTGTTCCACTAGAAGTACTTTTAAAAACAGTATAAAAACAAGGTTCGTTACTGATCATATAAACGTCGCTCGCGCTTAAAGCATCATTCATCCTCCCCTATGGTTGCCAGGCAACAACAAGTAACGCAGGCAAGCCATCCAAATTCAGCTGCCCAAAATCCAAACAAACAAAATAATAGTGAAATATTAAATTAAATCCCTTTATTTTTTTTTATTAAATAAAGGTAAAGTAAAATAAGAAAAATAAATAAGACGAGCTCCACGTGTCTAAAATAAGCATACTCTAACTAACACGAAAAACTGTTGGACTGCGTACGGCAACTGTTAAATCGGCCGTAGCCGTCTCGTGATTTCGGCAGTGTTCTATTACTTTCGATAACAAAAGCCTGGCGAGTCGAAAATAGTTTACAATAAATTTACACGTGTTACTTTGAAACGTATTTAAATCCTAGATAAACGGGGAAAACAAATACATTGACAGTGTTAGTTGTCAAACTCTCTCGTTGACCTCTCGTTTGTTTACTTACGTATAACAAAGTGGAGCTACAAATCAACATCTGTTTTGTCCACTCCCGATCATTTCGTGAGATTTCTTGTATCCAGACGTTAACTCTGTGGAATTCACGTATCTTCTTTCAATGATTTGTTCTGTTGACAATTATTTTGAATCGTAGCACGAAACAAGGAATCGGTGCATCGTTATCCCGCGTTTTCTTTTATCACCGCCCCTTACTTTAAATCCTGTATAGCGCCGATTACTACCATAAAAATATGGTAAACTAGATTGCGCTGCCCCCCCCCCCCCACCAATCCTCATGCCAATTTGTCAATTTTGTTTGTAATACAGTACATTGTAATCAGCAGCTGGGAAATAACACAAATAGAGCACAATGGATTTATTTTTATTTTTATTTACCAAGACTTCTAACAAGACGGCTATCCTTTTTCCAGCAAACCCCAAGCATTCCTTTGCTCTGCCGACACTTTCTTAACAATAGGGAGTTGTTTATTTGTACGCATGTCTACAATAATAATACGTCTTATTGACGAGTTGAAAAAATTGAGCTGCGAAATGGGTGATAGACGCGGCCTTTTTTTTTTCCCCGACGTCTCTACATCACTTCCCGGAAAAGCTATAGGCTTACGCGCCTTGCATGAGACGTGTAGCAATTTAGCAAAACGTTACAACACTCCAGTAGCAGCCACTGCACACTTTCTGGATTGCGTGTTAGTTCTGTACTCTCCAAATTCACTCACCCTGGATTCGAAATACTAGACGACGTTTTAAACATCTCCAGAGCTTGACTGTGTAAAGTTTTACCGCGCTTCGCTAAGGAAGTCGAATTCGACGCCATGTCTGGGCTCGATTGAACTCGCTGTTGGCAAGGTGCACCTATCCTACAGGCAAAAACGCGCAATATTCGACGAACGCCGAGTCATTCTTTCAGTGGCCGGACTCTACTGCCAATTTCGCATTCATGTATACCCAAACAACGCAGTCGCTCCTTTTATCATTTGTATACCAAATCTTGCGCGTGATGGCGGGGCTATCTAGATGCGCTGGTAAAGATCCGTGTTGGATTCGTTAGCAGAGCACTGGGCAGAAATCATACAGGTGAAGTGGTCCAGAAAAATATTCTTAATTGAATTTTACGACATAACGGAAAACACATATATTCCGTACTCTCTCACTTTGACGAGCAATTGGGGTCTTAGAACTCAATGCGTGTATGCCTAATTTAGAAATAGTGTGGATAAAGCAAATTCTTTATAATTCAACACGGTTGTATACACACGCACGGGCTTTTGCGCTTATGCAGGATATACACTTGTAAGAGACATTTTTCTAATGTAATTAATACGAAAAGAACAATGAAAACAGTTGCATACGCCATTTTATGCAACATTTCGAAACAATTCGGCATTTTCATTCGTGGTGCTATTTCCTGCCAATAGATGTCACTATCAAGTAACTGTTTGTAGTCTTACACAACATTTAATAAAATTTTGAATTTTCCGTCCACATGGGAACCATTTTCAAAGGAGCTGGATTTAAAAAAAATATAAACAGAATTATATGTACAATAAAATACAGCACACAAAAAATATAAGCGAAATTAATTAAAAAGCAACCATCCACGTGACTGAAGTATTAATATAAGATAATTGTACGTATAATGCTTTTTTTTTGTGTGTGCAACTCGTTTGAAAATGGTCTCCTTGTGGATGGAATAGTACAGAGATTCATATTTCTATATGAATGAAAGGTTATAACGTGGCATTTATTAATGCTTAATTTAAGATCCCTTTTTCTACTCCAAGCTAAAAGGCAGTCTAACGTAGCTTGTAGTCGATACTGGTCATTTTGAAATGTAATTTAAATAAAGATTTTCAGCTCGTCCGCGTAATATAAGCGTGGGATGTTCTGTTTATTTAAAAGAGATCTAAAGGTCGTTTTGGCAGCAATTATATTATTACTTTTATTTTTTTTTCAGGTGGAAAGGCTACGTCGCCATTTGACTACACTGTTTCGTGTGTATTACTAGAAAATGGAGGTTGTTGCTATTGCCGTAGCAACGAAGCGAAGTTTTCTATGACTTCACATATCTTATGATGAAATCAAGCTCAAATGCATTTAAAGGTTACAAATTAACGCTCGTGTAACATTGATGATGGCTCGTGTAACATTGATGATGTGGTGGGAAGGGTAAACGAACGGGCTTCGATAGCAAAAAAACAATTTTAACTACAAGGATTACTCCTCCCACCCCCACCCCCTAACTTTTTTAGGGTAACGGGATGGTAACTTTTAGGTTCGAGCATTGCGAAGCCTTGTCAAGAAGAATACTTAGCATGTTTCACTGATTACTGGGATTATAAATCAAGGGATGATGTGGTGGGAAGGGTAAACGAACGGGCTTCGATAGCAAAAAAACAATTTTAACTACAAGGATTACTCCTCCCACCCCCACCCCCTAACTTTTTTAGGGTAACGGGATGGTAACTTTTAGGTTCGAGCATTGCGAAGCCTTGTCAAGAAGAATACTTAGCATGTTTCACTGATTACTGGGATTATAAATCAAGGTAACTGGTGCTCTGTTCTTGATGGAGGAATAAAAACGGGATATCAGTACTACGTAGAATCAACCTTAGTTGGGTTAGCGAAGTTGAAGACGTTTCTACTGTAAATTGAATCTTATAATTCCAATAATACGAGCTCTGAAATTTCTAATGTTGGAATAAAACTCGTTGTCACATTAACACATAGTTCTGCCATTCTATTTTGAATATTAGTATACACAAGCTGTTTTAAATAAGTATATTTTTTATGAGTGCTTCTGTTTTCCCCTTGCACTCATGCCGCAACTGACTAAAAAAAACGTGTGCCTTCTACAATTATCCTCATTAGATTTAGATAATCTCGAAGTTATTCATTTTTATCTTATCAAAAGTTTCACGTAAACCGTGGCTCAAGTGTTTGTGTTTGGGTGTGTGGATTGTGGGTTTGGGGGGAAGGGGGGGTGCTTCTTGGCTTTTGCTTGCACCGTCGGGTTCTCTATTCTATGCTATTCTACTCTATTCTATTCTAATTAAACATTTTAACTTGCAAATTATTACTTTTAGCAGCTACAGTAAAATTTTACTAATTTGAAGAGTGAAAACGTTTTAAGTTCTGACATGAGTACATAAAGAGTCCGTATAGAAACTTTATATACTCATGATTCTGACTAGACGTGGATCAGATTTTTTTGGTAAACAAAGCTTTCTAGTTGCCGGTCCGAAAATATACACTACCTGTAATTTTGTTGCATTCAGCTCCTGGATGCATGTTACCCTGGAGGAGTCAAAAGCTCATGTGTGCCCAGCTCAGTCACCCCCCTGCGCATGCCGCGGGGGGCATGTTAATCCGAAGCCTCCGTCGAACCTTCATTGAACACCACTTGGGTCTTCATTTGCTGTGCCCGAGTTCTCGTTCGTTTACCCTTCACCGAGGGAACTTCTTTCATCAACTTGTGCTGGCACCGATAGCTCAGCTCTCCGAAAGCTCTGCCCTTCCGCAATCATACCTGCACCAACAGCTCTGCCTTCACTAGAAGGTAGCTTTCACCGAAACCAATCCTTCACCGAAAGCACAGCCATCACCGAAAGGAAGCTTTTACCGAAAGCAAGCCTTCACCGAATGCCTACCTCTTCCCCGAGCCTTCATCGAAAGCACTGCCTTCACCAAAAGGAAGTTTTCACTGAAAGCTAGCCTTCACCGAAAGCACAACCCTTCCCCCTGCCTTCACCGAAAGCTGTGTAATATTCCTTCACTGCCACATTCCCGTCATTGGCCTAAGTGGACATCCTTTCTCCGGAGATTCCCAAACATGGGTCCGCATTTGCCCACGTCATCAACTTTTCACCAGAGAAGACATCTATGCTGTTTTCCTTTCCCCAGGACCCTTAAGGAAATCCCTTCACGCATAACCCGACAATCATCGCTTGCCATTGCCTATTTCGACCTTGTTCCGCTTCTGCCGGAACCTAGTTAGTACCCTCTACTGTCCATCAACCGCCTCCTCAAAACATGGGGTTGCTCATCTCTCGTGAGACGCCAACTTCTCTGCACTACGTTCTACTATGCCTGGATCATCTCCCGCTTTCCCGCTACTTTATCACTCACATGATGCCGCGTGTGTGTGGAGGAATTTTCGCAGTGGACCGTGGACTCAATCCTCGGGTTCCTGACACCTGCAAATGTGCTGCAATTCTTTCTTCATGCAAGAGATATGACCTTCACACCGCCTGTCAATGTCACAGACTGTACAACTACTATTCGGACCCTTGCTCAATCTGCCTGAACATTCCGCCTGATGATTGGACCATCATTTTACGTAAGAACGCTAAAGCTGCAACCCGTTCTCGTCAAATGAAGGATCGCCGTGCCCGATTGAAAAACGTTAATACTGTCAGCCCAAAATCCTGTGCTCCCAACCTCAAGTGCTTCCACAACAACATCCACTCCCAAGCCGCCCACTCTCAGAAATCCATCTTTAATGACGACCACGGTGAATCTTAGTAGCCCACTAAACGACACCATCTACAAAACCTCGAACCTTCCGCCCTCATCAAGCATCACCCCTGCCAATCAGCCTGACGCATCTGTGCCAAACGATTCCCTGTCGCAACCCCCAATCCAAACTCATCATTCGGACTCGATGAAAGCCCCATCAAAACCCCAACATCCCCCAACTACGGAAACCAATCTGTACTTCAAGCAATCCTCCGCAAAAAGCTTGATCTTAAGAGCCGTGAACTCGTTCGTTTAAAACACAACTGCACGCCCATCACCATCAAGTTTTCTACCCTAAAAGAGAAACTAGAAAATGCAACCAAGCTCATTGACGCCCAGAAACTCAACCTTCTCTCAAGCAACACCTTACTTAAGAAAAAAGTTGACCTTTCCGGTGCTTCCTCCCATCATCTTTCTCCGTTTCCACCCTCTGACAGAAAACCACTCATCAAAATCCATGTTTCACATCCTCCCATTAGAAAACCTGCTACGAAAACTCACCAAGCAACCCAAACTCACCATGCGACTCAAACTGTTGATCCTCAACCCTTACCCATCATTAACATTGGACCTGACATAGTCCCTATTCGTCAGCCACCAACTAAAAGCACAGAACACATACCAAGAATCCCCGAATTTGCTAGATGCGAACATACGCGCATTTCAAACGAGTGGCTTCGTGTCAATCAAGCCTTACCCAGATTAAACTATATAGCACGTCAACTCTGGCAATGGGCCAATGCCCCCTTTTTCAACCCTCCAAGCTTGAAATGAAGAAACTTTCCCATCACCGAACTTGACAACTTCCGCCTCTTGACTGTCGGTCATGCGCCAAGGGCTATCACTTCTCCTTCACCGCCAGACCTTAATTTTGCATCCATTTACATGCTCAATTCTGCCTATACCTACGGAATGGCCCCTCCATGCTCACTGGACGGAACAACCTCTTCCCCCAACCCTCATGTGATAGGTCATTCCACGTTTTATTCCATCGACTAAATCGCTCTTAATCGACCTCCAGACCAATTAACATTCTCCACTCAATTTGATGTTACCATTCTCCATCTCAGACACCATTGGAGCCTGACTAAATCATCTTGCAACCTAGGTAAGTTTTCAAAAAAAAAAAAACCTCGCCCCCCCCCCCCCCCTTTTTACTTACGAGTTGTCAATCCTCATCCAACTTCACCGTTTGGAATCACGAAGTTTCAACCCCATGCAGACACGCCTTGCGCCCCATTGTCTGCCAAGATTCTTTCTTCACCCTTTGGGCATATCAACTCACCATACCTTGATCTCGTGGAAACCCCAGCTCTCGCCCTTCAGAACTCGCCATGATGTTTCCCGCCACATATATTGACGAAGTAAACTGAATGCAACAAAATTACAGGTAGTGTATATTTTCGTACCGGCAACTAGAAAGCCCAATTTTACCTGGTGGGAGGTCAATATTGGTTTTTTTTTGCCTGAAAGAAAATATACACTACCTGTAATTACCCACCCAACCTCCCCTCTCGAGTCACCATCATGGCTGACATATCGTGAGGAAAAGTAGATGGCTGGCTAACGCCATAACACCATTTATTGTACACCTGCGCATGCCGCCGCGCGGTGACTAAGCTGAGCGCAACTGTGCTTTTGACTCCTCCAGGGTAACATGCATACAGGAGCTGAACGCAACAAAATTACAGGTAGTGTATATTTTCTGTCAGGCAATAGAACCCAATTTTGACCTCCCACCAGGTAAAATTGGGCTTTTTTCCCTCATTCGTGACACCTCTTTTCCTTAGAGCAATTGAATTTAAGTCTTAACGTTTGTTCCAAAGGTTAAACTTTTCGAAACTTTTTAAAGAAAAATGAATTCGCCTTTTGGGTTTTTTTTTATATATTTAAATACTCCTGTGTGGGATTACTGGAACTGAAAAATCTTTCACATGAAAAAATAAGATGCGTAATCCATTTCAGGCAGGGAAAATGTGTGAGAACTTTGGTTTGCAAAGTTATTTATTTTATATAATTTTGTTATTTTTAAGAAAGTCAATGTGGACTTTGAGGAAATAACACACGGGAATAGAAAGTGATAATTAGTGCATTTATTGGTTATCCGGACATAGGTATTTATGTGTGTGTACGTGTGTGTACTAGTTCGGTGTGTCAATTTTGTCCAAACTGCATGTTTCGCATCTGTTAGGAGGTGGACGGTGTGAATTATAATGGCTATCGCTTGTTCTCGTACTGTTTTAAACATTGTGAGGTTGAGCTGCGTCATTTCCTCCAATTTGGTTTTGAGTTTTAAATTAAAACAGTTTGCTAGCTACTAAAAACCATTTTCTCGAAAATCATCATAGCAACGGGTGCTGGGCTGGGTTGATAGCTGTTGGCCGAGGATACCGTTACAGCACTTAATAATAAGTGACACCACAAAGCGCCCTGATTAGGAAGTATCTTGTGGTGACTGCATTAGCTCACAATGTTCGTAGTGCCCTGGATTGGGAGAGGTTTTCTCTGCGTTCAATGGTGGCGACCGTGGTTCTGGTAAATACGTAGATACCAACAAAGTCTGAAGCCAGCCAAGATCATTACCAACGTTGTAGGTTGACGACGTTAGATGTTAAAACCGTGAAGACTGGTTATTCAATGATGATGATGATAATATGGTGGCATCTCCTTTTTCCTGGGGTATCCCACCTTCAACAGGAGGGTAGTAAGCAGCCAGTTCCTAAGAAACCTAGTTCAGATCCTTCATATCCTACCACCTCATTAACAAATTCTTAGGGCAGCTTTTTCCCCGTTTGTCAATAGCAATCCAAGAATCCACTTCATTGGTTCCCGTACTGACCTACCATCCTTTCCCGGCTCTCACCATTTTAATATGCAATTCTGCCAAACCAATGCACACTACTAAAACATCTGCCAGAGTTTCTTTCTCCTCCCCATAAATACTACCATCCATATCATTCAATGTTGTCTCTGCTTCTTTGGTCTTGAGTGTTTCCGCCGTAGCCCTAAATAATAAACTATTTGCCCAGTCCCCCTTATGACACCTCTCCCATGCAATCCCACTTACCCTCACTGTATACTACCAAGTTTTACGTTTCCTTTCCATTCCCTCTTTCATCCTCCTCCTTTCCTTTTAACTCCCTTCTTAATTCCTCCCCGTCAATTCTAAGATTAGTTGTATCAAAACATTGTCAAATGTCAGTGAAAGTCCCCTGATACTCCTTACCCACTTAAGTTTCTCGTATAAATTTAATACGTGCAAATAAAATGCAATTTTACTCCTATCCTCTATCTTTAAATCTCGACCAACCCCCCATTCCACCCTGAACCACTTCTTTTGCAGCGAATGGTTAGCCCCCAAAGCCCACCGACCCAACTCGTCCTGGAGTTTCTCCAGCTTTTTCTAGTTTCCCAACCCAGAACGAGAACCTTGTTTTCAAACGTAGCCTCTGGTACCACACAATAGCCTTCCACAGATCTCTTGTAATTTCATGACGGTATTTAACCCCTCAGGGCTGTGGCTTCGATAACACTTGCACCCTTGCCACTTTCTAAACAAGCTTTTCTTCCATTTTAACCAAATAATCACCCTCTTTAGACAACGTAATTCAGTGGCGTAACTATAGGGTTTTGTAATGAGGGGGCAACACTAGGTATTTAGCCGAATGGTGTAGAGGGAGAACCGAATAAGAGCACCGGAAGCTGATGCAATTTTGCTATTTTCCGGCATTTTGTGTCCTTGTAAAGTGCCGTTGGAAACATTTTTATAAAATCAGTGTTGCTGACTGCATTAAACGCATAAAAAAAATTGTAATGTACATCTTTCAGTTTTTCATACTAGATACTTTTTAAACACTGATACTTGTTAGAAATGTTGGGAATTTTATAGCAAAATATGGAGTTAGTAACTCTTACTGTTTATCTTTACTGATTTTCGTATATTTCTCCATTTGTTATCTGGTTACTTTAGTGATTTAAAGGAGAAACAGTAGAAGTATAAATTAGCTAAGATGAAAGTTCCGTCTTTGACCTCAAAATGCAGCCATATGACGGTAAATAATTTTTCAGCTAAGGAAAAAATGACTTGGCCATTTTGCCGAATAAGCTTTCAAAATCTCACAGAGGGG
>JAHWFP010141563.1:0-54641 GCA_023313725.1 Lithobius niger | reverse complement strand
GTTTGAACATCGGACATTTTTCATAAATAAGCAAAGTCGTCACCTGTTAGAAATAAAAAATATCGTGTGTTGACATCATCTAAAACACAACTAAGCTGAAAGTGTTTCGGCTTTATGCCTAAAGAAATATACATTATTTACATTTTTAAATTGGAATCGCCATACAGACGATGCTCTTCTGGTAGGTAAGAGTACTGCCCTCAGGTTTTTTCTTCGATGGTGTTGAGGTGTCCTCACCACGAGCGTCTGATACGAGACCGCGTTTACACTTTCCTCTGTTCTTGCTTAAGTTATGTCTTATCACGAAGATCAACAACTGGATCGTCCCTCAGATAAAACATTGGAAGACGCACCATGGAAGTCGGTAGGCCTGGAAGCGACTGCAAAAGGTGCATGTCCGTCGGCGGATTCCTGGAGAGGGCATCCGCAACAACGTTTTGCTTTCCCGATCTGTGCACAACTGTAAAGTCATACATCTGAAGCCTGATGGCCCAACGAGCAGTCTTTCCCGATGTCTTGTTGTTAGACAGGACCCATTTCAGCGCCTCGTTGTCCGTGATGAGTAGAAAGTGAGCGCCCTCGACGTAGTGCCTCCATTTCTCAACTGCCTCATGCTGCGAGAGCTTCTTTCTCGAAAGTTGTCCAAGCTTTCTCAGAGTCGTTCAGGGTCCGACTGAAGAACTCGATGACTACACAGTGGTCCCCATGCTCGTGCGAGAGCATCGCCCCGAGACCTTGGTTCCAAGCATCAGATTCGATGATGAACTCCTTGGAGAAGTCGGGTAGTCCAAGTGCCTTCGAGTTTAGCAGTTCTTCCTTCAGCGTCTTGAAAGCTGACTCGTGTTCTGCTGTCCACTGGAACGGTGTATCTTTCTTAGTAAGAACGTAGAGTGGTCTCGCAATTTCCGCAAAGGATCTTAAAAAATTTCCTGAAGAAATTGGCAAACCCCAGAAATTCTTGGACCTTCTTCCTGGTCGTAGGACTACGGTAGTTTCTCAATGAAGCGCAGTGCTCCCTGGTCAACTCAAGTCCCTTCGCAGAAACTTTGAGGCCTAGAACTGACACTTCCGGCATGCAGAAATGGCACTTGCTTCTCTTCAGGGTGAAGTGATGTTCCGTCAACGCGGCAAAGATTTGTTTCAATGCTTGAACGTGCTCTTGAATCGTGCGGATGGCCACGATGCACATGGTACCGATGAGTGGCCCCAGGGCTTTCTCCATGGCTCTCTGGAAAGCGGCGCTGGAGGTCTTTAACCCAAATGGAAGAACTTTCCATTTAAATTGTCCACAGTGGCAGATAAAAGTGGTGTAGTCTTACGAAGCCTCATCTAACGGGATTTGATGAAAGCCTTGCTCCCCGTCCAGGATGGAAACGTACTTCGTCCCAGCCAGGAAGTTTTGAAGACCTCATCTGACCTAGTCATCGGGTAGCCATCCGTCTTAATTTGAGCGTTAAGCTTTCTGTAGTCAAGAACAGAGCGATAGCCTCCACCGTTCTTCTTCTGCTTTAAAAAGAAAGGAGAGCCCCACTCGCTGATGGTAGGCTCGATCCTATCGCTAGCGAATAGCTCATCCACCATTTTGTCAATTTCCTTACGGACGTTAGGATTCGCCTGGTAGATCCGCTGAGCTTGTGGTCGAGGAACGTCGTGAAACTCGATCTTGTTGGTGTGGCAATCCGTGCGACCTGGTTTTCCCGGAAACATGTCTTTGTGCTTCTCTAGAAAGCCTTGAAGATATTCAAACTAACTGTCCGTCATGCTGTTGAATTCCTCCGACCCACTGACTGTCTCAACCCTCCACATGGGATTAGCTTGAGGAGTGAGCGGGTCAGCACCACGTTGAGAGAGTGGAAACACAAAGTCCTCATGACCTGGAAAGTAGCCTTTGTCATTAATCCAGTCTACGTGAAGGTTGGTAGATTTCAGGAAGGTCTTGCCCAAAATGCACCTGCACGCTAGAGTCTCGTAAATCTTGAATGGCAGTGTTAGATGTTTCCCATGAACCATAAAAAGGCAATTCAATCAGACCGACTGGCTTGAAAACAGTACCATCCGCAAGTTTCGACTCCGTCCCTTCATACTCTTGAACCGGTGCATCTGGCCAGATCCTGTTGAGAAAGCAGCGAAGGATCGCGCAGTCCGAGGAGCCTGAGTCTAGCTCCGCGTAGAAGTTGGTCTTCTGAACGGTAATTGGCAAAGTGTGAGCCGAAGTGCTCGAGCTGTTTGACTTAAGTGAAGCCTTCTCTTTCTTCGGATTTGGGCATTCTCTGGAAAAATGTCCAAGTTCCCGGCAGTTGAAGCTTTCCTTGTCCGCCTTTCTGTCCCACTTAGGTTTGGCACCAGTCGCCGACTGCTGCGTGGCCGCCGAACCTTCACCGGAGAGTTGCATCGCTGGAACCTGCTCCGTCGTCGCCGCTGTGGAGTCTTGAGAAGTGACGTTGGCACCCATAGTCGTTGAAGACGCCTTGGCGCCGTGTGAGGACTGGTTCTCATTCGGTTTGGCTGATTGTCGTTGGGCCTGAGACTTCCTTAACTGCTCTTGCTGCTTGACATCCGTCTTGGTCGGCTCTGTCGGGAAACGCATACTCCACGGCATGTCATCAATGGCCATGAACAGGGCGTCAAAAGTCTTCACCCCTCTCACCGTTAAGAAGTACCTACAGCGGTCGTTCATCTAATCAATCAGCATCTCAACGTCTTCACCCTCATCCCCACGTTTGGTCATTTTCTTAAATTGTGCATACATTATGTTGACAAAGTCCAGCGGCAGCTCACGTCTTCCCTGTTGCCATGAATTCTTGATGATCAGTCTGTCTCTGTCTCTTTTGGGACGCTTGTACGCCACTTTTAAGGCCTTGACAATCTCTTGCCAGTTGCTCAGTGGAGCTCGCCTTGCCTGCCACCAAGTCCAATACCTCCCTTTCAAATGCGCAGCCATGAGATTATGCAACGACGTGCCTGCAAGCCTTCTTTCTTCCACAAAGACCATCATGTCTTGACTCCATCCCGAAAGATTAGTGTCATTATCAAGATCTCTTGGCTTTAAATGCCACGAAGCCAACACAGTAGCCAAATCTCCTCCCACTTGCGTAGCGGCAGGGGTGTTAGTGACTTGCAATGACCCATTACAATCAGTGTTTGCCCCTCCATGAGATTTATTTTCTCCACTTGTGGTTTGTGCAACATTATCACTGGAAGTTTGAATTTCCTGGAAACATATTGTTTAGCTGCAGCAAACTTATCATTGCCAAATTGACGTGCTTCAGTAGCCTGGTGAACTGCATCAGACGTCTGCCGAGGGTCAGGGTTGGGGATGTATGGTGACGAGGAAGGTTCTGAAGTGTTTTGCGAATTCGTCTTTGCAACGACGGTGTTGCCACCCCGTGACACAAATTGCTTAACTAAACGAGCTTCCAAGGTCTTCCCTAACTTGTCCACAGACTGCCCAACTGACTCCTGGACCGACTCTAATAAAGTCCCTTTAAGCTTATCTAAAGCTCCATCATCTTGCCTGACTGTTTGCCGAGCTTCTAGTTTAACAAGCAGCTGTTGTATTTGTTCTTCAACAACCGATTTTAATAATGCGGTCAAATCAAATTGTCGGCCCGACGCCGACATTCTCGAATTATTGATCGATTCTTCGTCAGCTTGCATGCGACTTGACGTTAGCGGTAAGGTGTCGCCTTCTGTGGTCAAATTGTCACAACTTGCAGAAGCGTGAGGAGCGATCGATATCTGCGAGTCATGCGTCTCTTCAGAAATCGTGACCCACGAAGCATAAAAATTCAGACTTGACGCCTCCAAATTTGCATTAGCACGCCTAAATTTCGTTAAATTAGATGCAATAATACTGAAATTTGAGTTTACTGCTCCAAAATCATTCTCCTCCATGAATACCAAAGCAAATTCTTGTTACGGCACAAATTGTGAAAAATATCGTTAGCGCAACCTACGATCATAGGACTTCCGGTTTAGATCGCTTTGAAGCAATAGAGTTGGATGTGCGTGTCGCTAACGCCACTACAGTCAATTGCTTGCAAAATAGTAACATAATTAGCAGTACCACAGCCGACATGCAACGCATCGTTTTTTGAAAAACCTCCCAACTGATTTTGAGTGTTGCTTGCAATTGATCCCAAGATACAATGCGTAACCGCCAAAAGAATCGCCGCCAATTTCCTTGACAACCATTGCTAAGCGCTGCTAAGTGTCTGCCTAGAGGAGAACCAGCTTGACAACAGGCAAATTTTGAAATAACGACGCCAAATAAACAGTTTGCTTTCATTCAAAGTCCAGAATGCAACGATTACCAACAAATCTACTACTGCAGAGGCTGTAGAGGTAACATAGATCTTGCAAAAATTAAGGAAGTTCAACCCAAGTTGCGCACGTTGGTAGCGTCAGTTACGTAAAAATGCTTGCGGCAAATTTCCGACAACAACTCGCAAAATACTAGATATCCGAAAATGCCAAGCCAAATTTTGCCTTTCAACACTTCTACAGTCCTTACCAGATACCATGGAATAATCATTCATTCAAATATAGGTTCCAAATTGCTTTGAATTTTTGCATTTGCATACTTACTGCACTTGCAGCCTGTCGGCCAAGCCGCCATAGCGCACACAACTTATGTACTCGTCTTCAACGGACGCAAAAAAATTCTTCCAGGATTCAGTTCTAGTTCGTGCGCCAAAATTGTGATGTTCCCTGCTGGTGCCCGGATCTGGGACATCACGAATTGAAACCACTGAGACCACGATGGTTGATGATTAAAAGGATTTAGTTCGATTAACATGCAACCAATAAACAAGTACATTCGCAGCCATGTTTCTCATCTCAGTCACTCTCTAAGTAGCCTGGGGGCTTTCACCTAGCAACAAGATCTGGCTGCAGGCAAGCCAAGGAGGACCAGGTTAGTGTCATGGCAACTGCCTGGGAGAGGCCACCATGACGGAGCATTGCTGACTGACAATCTTTGGATCTTTCCTTTGTTCTTCCTTCAGTTGCTATTTGTCTCAAAGGTCCATAACTCGATAGCTTTAGATAAAGACAAAGTTATTTTAATGGATCTTGAAGATGTATTAGCTACGGCTGTAGAAAGACTAGACCAAGTAATTGTTAACAAGCAAGCAGTACAGCCCTTCGCACGGAGGAGCTTAGAATTAATGTGGACACGAAGCCGTTCAACAAGATGCCAATTGTGCATTAGCTACTCAGCTAAAAGATAAAGAAATAAAGAGTTGTACAAAGTAAAACTATGGTGCTTTAGATGAAGACAAAGTTCTTTTAATGGATATCGAGGATGTATTAGCTACGGCTGTAGAAAGATGAGACCAAGTAATTACTAACAAGCAAGCACGGAGGAGCTTAGAATTAATACCTTAGAAGTCGAAAAAATAGTCGCTTACAAACAGAGAATGATAAAGTTGGATCAAATCGACTCCTAATGCCCACAAGAGGTCACTCAACAAGACACCGATCGTGCATTAGCTATTCAGGTAAAAGATAAAGAAATAGGGGTTAAAGAAGTAACTAACCAAAACATGTTAAATACTTCAATGCATTCTGTCAACAATAACCCTAGTTCTAAAACCAGGAAAAGTAGCAGATGTTGTTCGTCTACTGACAAAGTGGAACGCAAAATAGGAAATAAATACTTTTAAAATTATTTTCAAAAGAACAATGGAACTTAACGAGACCCCGTGGATCAATTCATTGCAGGCCTTCACCCTTTAATGGTAGAAGTCCTGGTAAAAGTTTGCTCCCAGTAGGAGCCAACAAATATTCGCAACTATGATGTAGTTAAGTCTAAACTTTTAACACCATTTTCTACAAACTAAAGAGACTGTACGGGTAACGTTTCGTTCACTCAAAAAAGAATCTGAACGATTATTTCTCAACTACGTATTGAATTTAGTAATTTGTTTGGTCAGTAGATGTCGCTGGCAGAAGCCACCGACAATTTAGACTAAGTTTCTAATTTAATTTTAATAAAGTTTTCTTTTTGAAGTCCTGCCCAGTTGGATTCAGGAAATAACGTCAAGATAACCGAAAGGAGTTCTTCGTGGAAGAAGCGATCCTCGCAGATGAGTGGACTGCTACGAACACGCAAATTTCGCTTGAACACTGCTTAAAGTCTTAAACCTAAACTAGCACACAGCTAACTTGACAAAGCATAAAAAGCAACAGTAGACAAGGGGCTAAAGCCGAGACCAACACCAAAACAAATGGGGTCAAGACGCCACTGAAACTAGCGATCAAGCTAACCATGGCGAAGCCCAGACTAGTAACTATGCTAAGGGCAACACTAGTATTAACATTAACAGTTTCAATGGCTAAATAAATACGGATGCAAACCTATTTACGTTGCCTTTTAGACTTAAATGTCAGACTGCCTGAGCGGGGAATCGAACCCACGACCTATGAAACCAAATGCCGAGGTCATACCGTATACTGATACTGCCAAAAAGGAACGTCCATAGACAGCATTTAACACACACGTATACAGGCCCTGTCAGTATGGCTCAGCAGTAGGACCTCGGCATTTGGTGTCAAAGGTCGTGGCTTCGATTCCCGGCTCAGGCAGTCTGACAAAAGGCAACATAAATAGGTTTGCATCCGTATTTATGTAACCCTTCCGAGCCCATTTGGCTTTCTATCCTGTTTAATCGACATCTCCGTAACACGTGCCCCTTTGGTAAAATAGGAACCCGTACAAGTCAATGCATGTGTTGACCACAGTAAAGACGTGCTTAAAACATTAAAAGTCCAGTATTAAATGCAAAATTACAAATAAACAGTGTCAGTCTTACGGAACAGTGATGGTAGTATTAATTTCATCAAGCAAGATTTGGCCAAAATAAAAAGACTCGTTTTGGTGAAAAATGCTCCTTGCAAAAAATCTGCAAAACTTTTCCAACTTAAATTGTTTTTGCAGACCTTTAAAGGAATGATAAACACGACCGCCTGCATTAGCCATGATATCAGGGCTGAGCTGAGTTTGTCGTTATTTTAGGAGCACCTACATTGTAAAGCTACCCTAAAATGTTTGCTGACTCCACTAGGGTCCCTATCCAATTTGTTAAAAGATTCAAAAAAGTGTAGAGGAAAACCAAACGGTTGTGAGGGGCGCTATACAGAAACATATGAACCCTTTCGGTCTTCATGAAACGATTATCGTTTCTCCCCCAGTGCTAAACGATCAATTAGCGGAAACCCCCACCGCGAACCCGTCTCGCATGCCAGTGAGGCAAACAACAAGGTGCACAGAAGCCCAACTTCTGGAAGGAGTAATGCACTCGAAGTGCAGACATTTTCCACTCTGGTTAACCACAAGGACAACCAAACACAGACCGGCCCCAGACAAAGCAGCTGGTGCCAACGTCGCAACACTTTTCTTAAACAAGAAGAATGCTAGTTGGATTTGTACACTTGGGCCAAAATTTATCAAGCAATGAAAGAGGGATAAAGAAGCTAGTAAGTCCATTGCAATTTTTATTAAGCCCCATGAGGGTGGAGTAAAAAAGAAGGTTTTATAGCCAACGAAAATATACATTACATATTTTTATTAGCGTTTCTCCTTTTGAGCTAGATCCCCTAGGTTGTATCCCAGCCGGACTTGTACCTACTGCACATGTTCAGGCTTGGTCTGGCTATATAACACGGCGCAGCCGACCGCTTGTCATCATTTCTCCTAGGGCGTTCATGTCGTCGTGACCACCTTGAGCTCCCCATCTTCGTTCCGGTTCCCTGGTCTTAGGACCGTTCCAGCCATCCACGGCGTTACTGCGTTCCTATCGACTGGAACGCGGTCGCCTGCCACGGTTCCATCTCGGTTCCCAATAAGCAGTGTACTCACTGCTCCTCCTCCTTTGGGATCTGGACAGCGACGGACGAGCTCCACGGCTCCACAGACCCAGATTACCTGGTCACCCCGGACAATGAACTGCGGTCAGGCCGTTCCCCGATCGTTCGTTCCCTTCACAGCGTTACTGCATTCCTACCAAAGGAACGCGGTCGCCTGCCACGGTTCTGTCCCGATTCCCACTGAGCAGTGTAGTCACTGCTCCTCCCCCTTTGGGATCTGAATAGCAACGGACGGGCTACACAATGAACCGCCGGTCAGGCCGTTCCCCGATTCCCTGCAGACTCGGCAGCCACTTCAGCCGCTTCAAAAGTAAACACATCCGCGGCTCCCCACTGCACATTGCTTCTGCGCAGCCTTTATTTTTTATTGGGCCATTTCACTGCTCACTGTCGGATTGTGCCTTCCTTCCCTCCAGCATTGGATGCTGTTGTTTACTAAAGGGATATCGTATCCCTCCGCGTCATCACCACGTGCGCATCCTACTGCGCATCCTACTGCGCAGCCCTCTTTTCTGATATATATATATTCTGACGATGCAGTCTGCTCGTCGTTCCTCGACTTCATCCTGTGCAGCTGTACTATACGCTGCTCCTCAGCTGTTCCAATCCTTGTGTCCATCCTCAACTCGGGTTCCTCATTACCACCAGCACGACTAACATTACGTCGTCCTTCATTCCCCTACTAGACCTCAATCTAGTAGAATGGAAGGAGGGGGACGCTTGCATCCGTAGAAACACGTCTTGTCTCTGCATTCCCCTCAGAAGCAACCAAGGAGGCCTTCCGTCCAAGGGGTCTAGCCTCTTATCGTTCGCCAGTTGCCTCGGTTCCGCTGGGACCCGACTCTCCACGTTCACTAAGGTTCAGTCCACCTTGTGCTACTACTCTACCAGGTTGCTTACCGGTTCCCTACCACCTCTACGGTTCCCATCTTCCTCCATAAATTACACTCTGGGTTCAGGTTCCCGATTGCCTCTCTCGATTCCCAGTTACCTGCCGGTTGCCTCTACAGTTCCCAGTTACCTACAGTTAGCTGTCATGTCCAGGACAAAGGGCACTCCCAGGGCGGGATCCTCGATCCGCCCTCCACGTTCCTCCTCACTGGTTCCCTTGACGCAACCTACCTCCGAGGCTGTCAAAGTTTTAGAACTTACTGCGGATCAGGAACCTCTCGATTCCCAGTTGTCTTTGGGGAATCCCTTTCTTTCGGAACCATCGGTTCCCCTACAACCAATTGATACGGTTACCTCTTCACCGGTTCCCTGCAGTCAACTTGCTCCTAATCATCATCTACGTTCCCTCAGCGAAGAACTCGCTCATGCTAAGGAAGGCTATGCAAGACTCAATTTACAAGTCAAGACTCGTAGGGCTGCAGCTAAGAAGGCATCCTCTTCTGCTCGGCTCACACCGTTGGAACTATCTTCACGTTCCTCCCAAAGCATTCACTCTTGAATTCTTCGCTATCTCTTGGCATAGCCGAGACCTCTCCGAGTCCTTACAAGCAAGTTTTCGTTCCCGGACGTTCGTCCTCTCAGGAACGAATTTACGAACAACAACATTTCAAGTCGAACCGACCCTCGAGTCATTCTGTCGGCCTCCACGCAGTGGTAGCTTGCTTCATTCCTGGCCCCACTCGGGCCTCTAATACACTACCCTTTCCCTCACTCCGATCTTCACAATCTACAAGAGGATCGACAAACAGACGGAGGAAGAGAAATGACGCCAGGCAAGTCTACATTAGGAACACGGTTCCTTTCCACTGGCCCACAAGGCCACGGTTCCCTATCCAACCTTTTAGTTCATCAAGCTCACATTCTTTGAGGACTTGATTTCTCTAAACCATACTCCAACTCTTCGTTCCTTCGCTCCCACATAGGAGCCACTACTATCAACTACACAACCAGCAACGTTATCCGTTCAACTGCTCGTTGCTTCAATTCAAATCACTTCGCATGTAACGGTTTTCGCCAGCTCCGCACCGAAGATGTCAGACACATCCTTGTCCGACGATCCAATCCCACCAGGGCAGGTTTCGGAGGTCAACGTTCCTTCACCTAAAGCCTGCTCTTGCTTGGGATTTTCTGGCCCTTCACCATCCTCACACCTTTTCTTCTCTATGCTCCCGCTGTTTACATCGATCTGGCTATACCACGAGCAAAGGGAACGCCAGAGGACAGTTCTGCTGTTCCAGTTCCCCGTTCCACCTCCTCAGCTTCAGCAGATCCATCCGCCACTGCAACCGTAGACGTTTTAGAACTCTCAGCGGACCGCGAATCCTTGAATCTGCTTCCTCTGCCTACCACCCCGAGATCTCCGTTCCTCTCGACACAGCCGAGACCTCCTCGATTCACTACGGGCAAGTATTCCGCCCTCCTGACATCCGTTCCATTCAGAACGAACTTTCCAAAGCTAAGCAACGTTATGCTCGTCTAAAGCTTCAGCTCAAGGCTCGTGAAGTAGCGACCAAGCTTACGTCCGCTCCACTACACAACTCACACCCTTGGACTTGTCATCATATTCTTCCCGGCACAGTGTTCATTCCGCCGTTCCGGCTTCCCTAGGTCCCCTAACCAGTTCCCAAATGCACGAACTGATGGACTCATCCCTTCGAACCTTCAAGCGAACAGCCCCTATCTCGGACTACACATCAACATGGCTAGCTCCCACTCAGACGAAGCCACGTTCCACAGACGACGTTCCCAGACCATCTAAGCCTGCACCGTTCCCATCAGCCTCCGCAATCCATTCCGCCCTACTCAGAGGCCTCCATCTGTCAACACGGGAACTGAATAAATTTTTGATTTCGATATGGAATTTCTCCTGGACTACACCACCAGGTTCGTCAAGGAACTAGAAACCCTTCGCACTGCTCAAACCCAGTTACCTGCGTTACAAGAAGCCGCTACATCTTCTGCCACTTTACAATCAGACAATGCTTTCCTACGCGCTTCTAATGAAGCTTTTTCAAACGAGCTCGAAACTCTCCACCGACGGTACCGCTCCCAACGCATCAATTATGTGCTCCTTCGCGCTCGCCATGCCTTGCTGTCGCCTATCCCTTCATCCCCACCATAACGGGCATACTACTGTGCTCGGTCTCGAACCCGACACCTTCAGGCAACGCCCACAACAACCAAGGTACGTTCTCCTGGTTCCCCCCTCCCCCCAACTTTCGGCTACATCCCCAAGTCCGTCCATCATAAGCCCACTCGAAGGAGCACCGTCACCATTACCGTCACCATACCAGGATCCATCCGTAAGACCCGAACATCCCATACTCCGGATGGCGATCCTCCTGTATCACCGTCCTCGTCTCCGGTGACCCTCTGGAACGCGGTCATGGCAACAAATCAGTTCCACAAGATATCTTCCTATTCTGTTTAGCAATATAACAACAATCCACGCTTCTCACCAGTTTTTCATGGTGTAGCTGAAAAACTCGCCCCCTTCCACCACAGTAACGCCATGTTCCTTTGCCGCCATCAAGCCAAAGGAGTAGCCTTGGTATTCCGCATATTATAATAGCAACATTAACCACGATCTCAAAACAGCCAGTTCCTTTGTATACCTTCAGTGAGGTTCCTGCTTCTTTCGTCCTGTTCCGGACATCATAAACTCGTTCCTCGCCTCATATACTGCAAAATTCATACGTCTGTGACTTTAGGCCCCTTCATCTCTCAAGACCTCCCACACATTTTTTATTGCCATGGCACATTCCCTTCACCAGAAACAGTGTTCTCTATCCAATTTCTGTACTTCGAATTCATCAGTGCTCATCGTTGTTCCTTCTCGTTCCTACACACAAACTGTTTCTGAAATCCGTCGAACGGATGAGGAATTTTTACTCTACCCTAGCGACCGGACGAGATCCAACATCATCATCCCTGCAAGATAAGCGTTTTCGGCACTACCCTCTGATTTCCTATCTTGTACCCCACGGTGTTAAGATTCCTGATTGCGGTTCCCTTACTTAAGCTTACCCCCGTTTCTAACCAATAATTATTCTTCGTGTTCCCTTCACCGCACCAACCCTGCCTCACTGGAGAACCGCATCTTTTCCGTCCGCACTACGGATTGATCCGCTTCCACCGGTTCCAAGACCAGTGTAATTGGCTGAGGTATTTTCAGGAATGACTTCACCAAAGACTTGCTATTGGGGCGCCGACTTGTACATGAGGGGAAACTGAGCAAACCTATCCCACCTCCAGTGACAAAGTCCGCTAATAAAATCAGGTAATATATATTTTCGTCGGCTATAAAAAGTCTAAAATTGCAGGGCCTGCACCTGCTTAACCGAAAATATATATTACCTGTAGTCCCACCCAGGACTCCCCTCAATTGATAGGTTCTGGGTGTGGAGAAATAATGACAAGCGGTCGGCTGCGCCGTGTTATATTGCCAGCCCAAGCCTGCGCATGCGCAGTAGGTACAAGTCCGGCTGGGATACAAGCTCTAAAGCTTCTAGGGGATAATTCTAGCTCAAAAGGAGAAACGCTAATAAAAACAGGTAATGTATATTTTCGGTTAGGCAATAAAAACTAAAATTAAGCAGGTGCAGGCCCTGCAATTTTAGTCTTTATCAACCAGAAGATGGTGGATAAAACTGGTAGCCAAAAAACACAAAAGGTGCTATGTTAAGTCTGGCAAAGACAAAAAGAAAGTAACCAATAAACTTCTTCCGATTTCAGTTTCAATAGCTTTTGGTTATTTAAGGGGTAACATTGCCCGATTTTGACTTGATTTAAAACTCTATTTTTTTTAAAGCCCTTATTAATGGACTTTGCGTGTAAACTCGTTTTAAAATATTTTGTAACTTAAAATTGTTTTCAAGTTTTCTTTTTCTTTGCTATTTTCAAAAATTAAAATACTTAAAGTTGTCGTAATTAAAAACCAATTTTAAGTATGCTGTTAGGACAACTTTCAAGGGACTCTTATTTTTCCTGTTGTGGACCTTTATACCTAAATTTTAAGGTCCAATGATTCTTCTGACAGGTGCCTACACCGTCTTCCACTGTAGAAGACATGCGCCTGCCTGTCAGGAGCTTCATGTCCTGATCCCCTTGATCAGCAGATGAGACCTTCTTCCCTTTATCCTTGGAATTCATTTGTGCAAGGATTGGGAGACGTCTTTTCGCTAGCCGCATGGCGCGAGTCTCTCTTTCACTCTCTCGGCTCGCGCTGTGGCGTGCGGACGAGCAATCATTAACTGGAGGAGGATGTGTCGGGGTGTAAAGCGCATCTTCACGTGGTGTCCCAACTCCAACATAGGTCATGAGTGGCTGGATCTAAAGGTCCAGGGCTCGTGTCCCTGTTCGGGTTCCATCTTCTTGTCGGGAGCTTCCAGTCCTGACCCCTGGATAGTGATAAGATAAAACCTTTTTCATTTTATCAATGTCATTTATTCAAGCAAGGGTTGGGAGACGTCTTTTCTCCAGCCAGCATGGCGCGAGTCTTTTTCACTCGCTCTGCTTACGCTGTGGTGTGCACTCATGCATGCGAGCAGTCGTGAACCAGAGAAGGATGGGGCAGCAGTGTGAGGCGTGCATCTTCACATACCAATGGACGACCCAATCATGTACTCATTAGGAGCACAAGACGGAATGAGTGGCCCCAACTCAACCTTTCAAGCTTTTTTTTGAAGATTTTTCTTTGTAAAATAGATCGTGTCCTACCTGTGGGTGATAGAGGTCAACATACGGTTTGTTACATTTCTTCGGACATTGTGAACTGGTAAATGTATCTTCGTTTTAGCTGAAGGGTTAAGCAATGTATTTGTTTTATGCGTCTAAAAATCAACGTTGTTTTTATCCACGACTACCCTCCCCAATTAAATTTTTGCATTATTTTGGCCGCTTAGACGTAAATTCATAACATACTTTTATTTTAAAATAGTCTCCACCGCACCAACATCTCTAGTGATAGCAGATTTCTTATCTCGTCGGAATTAACGACTGTGCAGCTGTGTTTGTCGCCACGTCCTTATGTTTTTGTGTAGATTCCTGTGATTGATCTAGTTGCAACATTTTGTACTTCAGAATTTTGTAACTTGTGATTCGTGGGATCGTCCAATGCTGTTTGTGATTCTTTTGTGTGCTTCTTCTACATTTTATGGCCTCTTCAAGTGTTATCATTTTGGTGATGCACGAAAGACTAAGAAGATTAAAAAAAAAAATCGAAGAAAAAGAAGAAAAAAAAGCATTCATCCTCAAAACGTTGTCCTAAAAAGCGCAAGTCATCTTTTGCTGCGTGTATTTTGCGTTTTTTCGCCTCCTACGATTTTCTTGCCTATCGTGGTCCCTTTGCCCCCTTAGGGGCTCCTATGAACTCTTCACTGTTGTCCTCTTGCATAGGATGCCACTCTTCACTTGCCGAGTACTGACCCCCCCCCCCCCTCATTCCGACTCAAAGCGCAAGTCCCATTCTAGCACTCGCAAGTTGGTCGCTTTGAACTTTTGGTCTAGTCCTTCCGGATCTTCGTCTGAATCTGCCCCTTCGTCGACTTCTCCTCGTCGTGTTTCTTTGAAGATGGTGATCCATTTGTTGTCAACAGCCCCGTCGTCTACCACTTCGAAGCTTCCTTCCCATTCATCATTTCTGATGCCGCTTGATTTACGCCACTCATTCACCTACCCTCGCAGCCTGATGTTCACTCGAACTCGTCCGTCACGGTTTATTGTGACCCTCGTAACTTGTCGCTTCTCTAGAAAAGGCCTGCCTCCCCTTCATTGCCACATCATGCCACTTTCTCAGCTTTAGGTTTCTTAGAAGCATTTGAATGTCCATTCCTCCGTTCGTGATGCTCCTGCGTCTCGAGTTGCCCCTTCGCAACCACTTCATGCATCTTCACTGGCTTCTTCTGCGCATTCTACACTTTGTCACTCGTCCATATGTCGTCCATTGCTCTGGACAAGCCCTACTCCCAATCTGATAGCTCCTAAGCGTGTACCCTTCAGAGTTTCACGAAAATTGCAGACTCCAGTTTCCAGGAAATTCACCAACGAGCCAGCAACCAGAAAAGCCTCCTGGATTTACCGATGGATTTTATCATTTCTCTTGTGTTTTAAAATGTTCCCCAGGAATTCTGCTTACGCCTTTTTGAAACTTCAACTCATCGCTCAAAAAAATCATGGTCTTCGCACAGACAGCAGTTTTGCCATCCGGGATAAGACTCTTCCCAAGGCTGGCCTTCCACAACCGTTTCGTGTGGCTACTTCATTGCTCAAACATGACAAGACGGATTTGAGGAAAAAGTGGTGCTCTTGAACTGGATGGCATAATTGCGGCCCCCGCGGGGGGGGGGGGGGGGGGGGGGGGGGCGCCACCAAGGGATCTAGCAATTTCCTTTTTAATGTTAGAGAAAAGGCTGCTCGTCCTGCACAATTCGCCCCTTTCTCTGAAGCAAATTTTGTTCCTGACTCGGTGCCGTTGGAATTCAGCTGTTCGCTCAAGATACAAAAAATTTCTCTATGTCGTACAAAAATTTCAAGACCTTGGAGAATACTCACAGAATGAGGATTAGAGCTGCCTCCCATGCAGATCTCATGTACACCGCCACCACAGGCTGCTTGGAAGCCACCACTAATCATGACTGTTCAAGAGAAGCAGCCATCAAGAAACTGGAAGATGTTTCCATTCTCCTCAAGAGGGCCTCTTATTGTTCTAGTGATGCCATTCAGTTGCAAGTGATGAGACGTGTGGTGAAATCCACGTGACATCGGCGTTACATAATCTGAGCCTCGACTTCAGGCTTACATGCGTCTAAAATACAAGAAGTAAGAACACTCCCCGTTCATGAGGCTTCCAATCTCTTCAAGGGAGAGCTTTTAACAATTGCACCATCTCTGTCTGTGGAAATTAAACTTGCTCCTCCCATTTAATCTTTTTAGAGCAAGAACCAGATGTTTTAGCACCAACAACACCAATCTCATGGGAAATGAGACCACTTTAACCAATGACCGCCTTTTCACGGATCAGCATGCAGTAAGAGTAAAAGTTCTCAACGTTGTGGATGCACCCCTGAAGGGAATGCACAAACGAAATTGACACTCTGTAGACACCCCCTCCCGGGTTCGGCTAGAAGCTCTTCCTATTTTGGTTGGTGGCCACCTGCAACGATACGCAGAAGCCTGGAACGGAATCTCTGACGATTCGTGGCTCTTGTCCGTGATCTCATACGGCTACCAATCGACATTTCATCATCTTCCAAAGTTAATCGATTGTCCCCCTTTGCACTTTGCAACCCCTTCGTCTCTGGAATTTCTTCAAGATGTTGCGTGAGAAACGCTAACTATTTGAAGATGCCACCCCCACTGTGGGGATTTTCGCATGTGTGAGTGAGTGTAGGGATTTTCGCTTTCTTGAATGGATTGCCTTTTGGAAATTAGGTTTTGCAATCTGTTCTTGCATGAATATTTTTCCGTTGCGAGTTTTTTTTTCCGTTTTAAAATTTACTGTAATGTTATCTTCTCGTTTTGATAGGTTTTTGTACTCATTATGTTTATTTAGTTAGGGTTAGTTTTCTTACGACAGTGGTGGTGTCGGTGTGGCGTGCTCTGGGATTGGCTGGTGTGTCACGTGGTGTTTTCCCCTCGAGTTTCAACTAACCCACGACCATGTGAAGCGTCGGTTCACTCTCTGCGTTACCTTTGACTGTGTGGGAAATTGTCTTGGTTGGAAACCACCATGTAGAAAAAAGAAGTCCGTACAAGATAATTTCAGGGCCCGCCCGTGGCTCCTCTTTCCCGGTAGGTAGGGACAGTCAATTTCCGTCGGTCGTCTGTTGGTGAAGTTCGGACGTCGGCTTGAACGCCATGAAGCTGGCTTGTCCTTCGTAATACTGCGTAGCAAGCGTTTGTTGATGTTGGCGGTAACAGGAAAAATGTTTGAGCGATATAAGAGACGTCCAATTCACTTCGGTCCCACGCCTGTTTGTTTGGTCCACTCCAATGTGTCTTCGTACCGTGAGTAACTAAGGCCATGCTATTGCACTACAGTGTTCATATATTCGTGAGAGGAATTTGTGAATTATGGTCGCTGCTGGAGAGCGTGTTCCATTTTGCGTAGTCGTTGTATTGTGGTCCTTTATGGGTAACAATAACTGAAACTCGCGAGACTCTTTCTACAAATTTGGGGTTGGGCTGCCACACTGTCGTTTAGGTTTTTGCAAAGTGTTTATTATTTTTTTTGAGTGTATTGGTTTAGTGTGTGATGTGTGGATTGATAACTAGGGTTTACTCACGTCAGTATTCATGCAGCAGGAATTAACTTACCTAAGTAACGTTAAGCTTGTGGTTAACGCTCCTTGTGAGCTTTATGGAATTCAATGAGCTTGATAGAATTATTTATTCTGGCTTAAATAATTAAGTGTGAACAGGCTTTCCTGTTGGTTAACATTTGGAAACGGGAAAAAGGGTGAGATATGCGTAGGTTCCGTGTTACCTTTTTTGTAGTAGCCTACTTGTGGTAAAATGGTGTATGGTTCAGAGGAACAGGCTTTAAACTAGAGAAAGTTTTGGAGGTAGGCTAGGCCTACTACAACACTGACTTACCGGTGGAGTATATTTTCCTAGTATTGGTTATTTATTTTCTATTTATATGTGGGGTAGGGAATTAAATGTACATATGGGCATGCTGTAAATATTCGAGGTTATTCATTGACTAAGGCGACTGTAAAGAAATTTAAATTTTGGGTGGAAATATTTTTAGGCTTGTCAATTAGAAATTTAGGCCTTGGTCAGTGTTTGTGAATTTATATAGAACTGGTCTAAGTTGGATTAGATCAACAAATTTAACATTGAATTTTGGAGTACCCTGCCTGGTTGTTATTCACTGAATAAATTTATATTTTGTTTGTTAATTTGGTTGAATTTGTTCACCTTGGTCACCAGAATTTATGCATCGGCTCTGTGGTGAGGATTATACGGGAGGGGAAAGTTTATTGCTAGCCTTTTCTTAATGGGAACCGCCTTCCTCAGAGTCGTTAAAAGTGTTACTGGGTAAAGCACTAAAAATAAGGTTTCAAAGAATTCGATACTCTTCTCAAGAAAGGTGCGATCGTGGGATGCAAGCGCTGGAAAACTCCAGACTTTTACAACCCCATCTTCCTCGTCCCGAAGAAGACTGGAGGCAATCTGCTGATATTCAGCATGAAGTACCTCAATCGCTTCATTTGCAACAGTAGTTTCAAAATGAGAACCTCAGGTCCATCCACGACTCAGCCCTTTACGAGGAGTACGCTCTGTCAATAGACCTGGAGGAAACCTACCTCCATGTCCCTCTTCATCCAGAAATTGTTCACCTATTTCGTCTCATCGTAAACGGAGAGGTCTTCAACTTCAAGGCTCTTCCCTCGCTGTGGCCACAGCTCCCAAGATTTTCACGGTCATCAAAGAGCCTATTCTTGCGACTCTCCATTCCGGAAGTATTCGAGCTTATGCCTACTTGGAAGACTGGCTCCTTCGCAACAGCGACTCCAAGAAAATCCTGTAGAACTTGCAGACCACGGAGAACCTCCTCTCCAGACTCGGTTTTGGCATAAACCTAAATAAGTTCCATCGTCAGGCCATGCAAGCTTTCGTTTTCCTGGAAGCCCTTTTCGACTTGCAAGACTTCACGATTCATCCATCCCCGGATCGATGCCCGGATCCGGCATCCACGGATGGTGTCTGTCCATCAAAGAAGGAGTCCTGGATCTTCTACGTCACCAGAATTTCTCCATGAGAGCCTTGTGCAAAGTCATCGGTCTCCTAGACTCAGCAGCAGACTTAGTCCCCTACGGCAGGTGGAGGGTTCACCCCCTGCACTGGTTCAGAAACACTGGATCCCAGGACCATACCCATACCAGAACAGAATATGGATGTCCAAAGACTTCAGAAACGCTGTGGTGTGTGACCCCACGATCACTTCTGCAGGAGTTCCATCATGGAGGAAGATCCAGCTGAGATTCCTATCACTAATGCCTCAGCCTTTGGTTGGGGCACTCACAAAAATACTACCGCCGCAGCAGAAGTGTGGACTACAGAGGAACGCAGATTCCATGTCAACATCCTGTTGCTACGAGCTATTTTCCTTGCCCTCCACCTCTTTCAAGACTGTCTCCATGGAAAGACGGTTCAAGTACACAGGGACCACACCACTGCTGTGGCTTAATTACTTGAACAAAATAGGAGGAACACACTTACTCAACCTCCACTTTCAAGTGGACCGAATCTTTTTCCTGGCCATCCAATTAGGAATCAAGATCACATCTCTCCACATTCCAGGAACCAGGAATGTATTGGCGGACCAAATTTACAGGAAGGTAAGACACCAACGACGGAGTGGACTCTTAAAGTCATCAATGTGTAGAAGGACCTTTACTGTATGGGGAACTCCAATGGTAGATCTCTTCACGATGAGCTCCAACCACCAGCTGCCAATTTACATGAGTCCATTCCCGGATCTCAAGCTTGGGGGCAATTGATGCACTAACAACATTGTGGAACCACATGTCCGGTTACATCTTCTGTCCTTATGTTCTTCTCCCGCTAATCCTGGAAAAGATCACATAAACAGAAGGGACGTTCATCATCGTCGCTCCAGACTGTCCAGCTCAACCGCAGTCTGTTCTCTCCTGGAGGTTCTAATCGACTATCCTTGAAGACTTCCGAGGAGGAGAACCTGCCAACCCAGAAAAAAGGAAGAAATGTTCATCAGACTCCACAAGTCCTAAATTCTCACGCCTGGCTGTTATCATCCAAGTTCTTCAGGCAGATGGCTTGTAACGGACATTGGCTCACCCTCGTACCTACCTGTGTGCTGTTGTGTTGTGGTTAACTTTTGTTGGCGCCAAAACCATGAGCGGACGTGCAGGAGAACGTGGCCAAGTATTGTTGGCCACGATTGGTGAACACTGGATTGGTTAACGAACTCATGAGCTGATTGGTTGTCCGTTGGAGCTCTGGATCCGACCGGAGCATATAAAAGTCAAGGGCTTCAGAGCCCGGTGTTCTATTCCCGTTGATTCTTGTGTTGAGAAAGAACGTAATAATGTAACCCAAATCTTGTCATGATTATTCCGCATTAAATAAGGTTTAACTACTTCAAGTTTGGCTTCAACATTGAACACACGTTACAGTTGGTGGCAGCGGACGTAAGACGAACTACGAAGCCTAGCAGTTTCACCGGTGATCGACCACGGAATTGCCGGGAGAGCAGACGTCAAGCCGGGAAAAAGTTGGTCAACGACGGCAAGCGAGGGACTGCAACCGTGCGGAGATTCAACGGCAGGGACGAATCTCGAGCCAGACTTGGATGGCAATAAAGAAAACGTGGTCGGCGATCTCTGAGAAAAAAAAATTGCCAGAAGTTGCTGAAGTCAAGCTGGGAAAGTTGGTCGACGACGGCGAGCGAGGAACTGCAAACCGAGCGGTGATTCAACGGCTGTGACGAAGTTTAAAAAAGGCGGCAACAAGGCAACGTGGTCGGCGAAATAAATTACATCCCACGGCGATCAGGTTGGAAGATCGGCTGAAATTGTGGATTAAAATCACGCAAAAACATCTCCAGAATCCAGATTGGAGGTTTTTACAAGAAAATCACCGAAGTGGCAGCTTGGAAACTCGAAAACTACAGGGCCATTGGAAGACAACGACGAACACGCTTCAGCTGGAACCGGAAGTGCGTACCGGAAGTGGAAGTGCCTGGGAGAAGAACTCGATAAGCAACAACAGAGAGTCCATGAGGGATTCGTCGATTATCAAGCAGGTCGTATACACGTTAATTGTAATATTGTGGCGAATTTTTTTTTAAATTAACGTTAAAATTGCGAACTTGTTTTTAAAATGTTTGAAAATGGGGAATTAGAACCATTAAAGCTTTTGGCTGAAGAGTATCAGTTAAATGTGAAAACTAGAAGAGCAATTATTAAAGCTTTGCAGGCTAAAATAGCAGATGGATCTTTAGTTGAAAATGATGTTGATAGCGATTTCCTTGATTTCCAAGCCGAAGTAAATCGGCAGAAAGAGCCGATTGCTCGAGATAAGGAAGCTAATGCTGTTAGTGTTAACAAAGAAAGATTAAGGCTAGAGAATGAACGAGAAACACAGAAAATTCACAAAGAGCTTGAATTAAAAATGCTTCTAGAAAAAGAGAAATTGCAAAGAGAATTTGAGTTGGAAAAAGAAAAAATTCAACAGGAAGCCATTGTAGAAAATAAGAAATTTCAGTTGGAAAAAGAAAACATTCAACAGGAAGTAAATGCAGAAAATAAGAGACTAGAATTCGAAAGGGAGAAATTAGTAGCTGAGGAGAGAATTAAATTAGCTAAAGCTAGTGCAGCTAGAACTCCCAGTGAAAATGCTAGAAATCCAAGTATACTAAGTGGCACAGCTAGAGAAGCTGTAACTAGGCTACCTAATGTAGACTTTAATGATTTTGATAGGTGAAGCAGCAACTCTTACAAAGGTTTCAGCTTACATCTGAGTCTCTTCATATCAAATTTTGAAATGCATGTAAATCTCATAAGCAATCTTATAGTGATTTTGCATACATGATCCAAACATATTACTCAGAGTGGATTAGAACAGCAAAGTGTGGTACAGATTTCATTAAGTTGGTTCAGCTTATGCTAATTGCAGTTTTTAGATAAAGTACCAAATGAGTTAAAACTGTGGTTAGTGGATAAAGGGGATTTAGAAAACGTAGTGCAGGTTGCTACTTTAGCTGATGAATGAATGGCTAGACGTCAGAGTGGTACCCAAAATACCCATAGTAGTGAAGGGAATACACTCCAGAATAGTGACCAAAATTCCAAGGGAAATGGGAATAGGTCTTACTACAGGAAATTTAACTATTACAAGGGCAAAATGGTAATAGTGGTTACAGTAACACAAATCCAGGGTCAAACAATGGAACAATGGGTCATGGGCAGGCAAATAATGCTAATAGTGGTAATGGGAATGTGGAAAGGAGTGGGAATAGACAGCAGAATCCTAAAAATGCAAATGCTTCAAGTAATGGGCAAAGTGCAAATGGGGATGGAGGTCAACATGGTTTTAGAAATACAAATGGTAATTCTAAGCAGTTTGAGGCTAAACGATCGTGTTTTGAGTGTGGTGATTTTTCTCATCTTGTCAAAAATTGCCCAAGTAAACGTAGTACAGCTTCAGTAAATTTATTCATGACCCATGGTAAACGTACATTTTCGGAATTGGACCATAACATAATAGCAGGTTATGATTTAGAAGGTAAACAGTTAAGAGTTTTGAGAGACACTGGTGCAACACTAAATGTTTTTGCTAGCAAACTGGTAGATCCAGCAAATCTAACAGGGGAATTCATTCAGTTGAGTACAGTATTATTTCCCACTCCAGCAGAATTACCAGTAGCAGTTATGGAGATAGGACCCCCAAGTGGTAAAGTAAACGTTAGGGCAGCAGTTTCACCCTATTTTCCAGGAAATTTTGATTGTATTTTAACTGACAAAACAATTCATGGCATTCAGAACAAGAATGATGAGGAGCAGTCAGAATTGTGTAATGTTATTACTAGGGCACAGGCCAAACAACTTCATGATGAGCTTGAAAATGTGGCTAGGGGGACCCAGAAAAGCAGCAGTAGGCTAGCAGATTCTTCTGAAGTTAAGGTTAAAGTAAAATCTGTAGGTAAGGATCCAGATTTAACTAAGCCAGGGGCCAAAGCCAAAGTAAATGTAGATGGTGCAGCTAGGATTAGCAGTGTGCTATCACCCTTGACTGCAGATTATACCAGTTTAGTTAAGACATCCACAGTGGAGTTAATTGAAGCTCAGAAATTAGATGAAAGCTTAGAAGGATGTTCGAAGGCAGTTCTGGAGAGTAAAAATCCTTCAACAAAATTTTTTATAAGGAAGGGAATATTGTACAGACTGTGAGAACAGCGCACTACGGACTGTGTTTTTGAACAGATGGTTATACCACCTAAGTACAGAAATCAGATAATTGATGTGGCTCATTCAAATGGAAGGTCAGGACACCTAGGCAAAAAGAAAACTTTGGTAAGAATTCAGTAGAATTTTTACTGGCCTGGGATGTGTGAACAAGTTGAACAGGCGGTCAAACAATGTGATACATGTCAGCGCATAGGCAAAACTCATGTTGTAACTTAAGTACCATTGGTAAAGGTTCCCATAATAAGTACACCGTTCAAATGCTTAATAATTGATGTGGTAGGACCAATGAAACCAACACAGCAAGGGTTCATGTATATTCTATAGGGATCGACCGGAGCCAAAATTTACCGGTGCTGCCGGTGCCGGTCCTTGGAGCTTTTGGCACCTGCCGGTACCGGTACCGGTTCCAAAATAAAAATGACCGTATGGAACCATGATTTATTGTAAAAAAAAAAAAAGCTAACAGATTAAAGATAAGGAGAGCTGTTGCCATTTGTCAGCATTGTAGTAATCTTCTTAAACTGATTTGCATACCTCTGAAAACTGGTCTGATCAGTATCAGTACTTGTGACTAGGGATGGGTCGGTTTCATTTTTTTGATTTCGGTTCCGGTTTCGGTTTTCACGCCGAAAAAACCTCGGTTTCGGTTTCGGTATCGGTTTTTGCCACCATCCACCCCAACCCGATTTTACTATTTTTTTTTCTTTGAACAGTTGTATTACTAGCTTCAACTTACTCCTGCTTTCACTTTCAGCAGCGTCATAGACCGTGATACAGCTTTGGCACCATTTTCCTCTACTATTTTCGTTTTAATAGCTAGGAGCTTTGCTGTCATTTATACGTAGAAAATGATAATTATTTAAAAAATGTAAAACAACAAATAATTTTTTTGATTTTCGAACACCGTACGAAAAACCGACACAAAATCCGAATCGGTTTCGGTGTCGGTTTTCAGTAAAAACCGAAAATTCGGTTTCGGTTACCGACCCATCCCTACTTGTGACTACCTAATGTAAGCACAGATAAAAAAAAATGTTGGGCGTATTTATTGAAGTATCATACTCGCACTAAATTTCAAATCAACTGTCAAATTGGAGAGGGCTCCAGGACCACCCCACCCACCAAAAATACCTATATCCTATTAATTCAAAATATGGTCAAGTAAAAAAGTGGTTAAGGGCAATGAACAATTATAATCCCCCCTCCTCCATAATTCATAACATTTCCAAACGTCACACAACTTACGAACGAATGGACTTTAAAACCACCCCCAATCATCAATATTTCTGGCCCACTACCAACACAGAAAAAGGCTTAGATTAAGTGATTAAGTTTCCATTTCATATTCTTGAATTTCCATGAATTAACTTTTAAAAATAAATATCTATGATTGGCAGCTCCTAAAACTCGTTCAGACACGTTTGAAACTAGCTTAAACTCAAAGTTGCTTGGACAATAAACGATGGCAAAGGAAAAACGGATGTTGACAAATGGCTCTTAAGTTGGTAACTGAAAGGTGCACCTACTACCAGTAATATGCAGGCTAGAGTTTGATGCCTATAAATACACAATAAGAGTAAATATATATTGTTACACTAACAAAGTAACTATTTGAACTCTTTGTAATAAATATTTAAAGAAAAACAATTTAATTTATATTTACAATTTTTTTTCTTTTATGGCCTATTATCGGTTACTTTTTCCCAGTTGTCAGCGGTTAGAGTACCCTACCGATATCTGCTAGAGCCAGGCAAGCACAGCAGTGAATAATTAAAACTTTCATTTTTGTGTCTTAAATTAATTATAATTTTTATAATTTTATAAATACAATGAATTTTTAAAAAAAATTTAAGATCATCAACCCCAGCATCACTATGCTGGATTTTTGATTTGCACATTTTTACTGCTGACCGGTGATGACCCTTGTTCCTGAGCTCCAAAACATAGTATTCTAGCAACGGATGGTGCAGTCAAGTTACGCTACTAACGTTTTACAGTCATCCGAATTATTTAAATAACTAAAGGTAAATAAGATAGTAAATAAAAGTTCTTTAAGTACTTGAATAAAGATTTATGTATTTGAATAAATAACTAATAGAAGCACATCGTTAAGAATTGATCAAATTTTGGCCGGTGCTAGTACCGACTCGATTGTAGACGTTGGCACCTGTACCGGTGCCGGTACCGCTAGTACCGGCCGGTACTCAGCTCCGGTACCGGCTCCGGTCGATCCCTAATATTCTAACAATGTCATGCCCCGCGACAAAATTTCCAGAAGCAGTAGCTTTAAAGGTAGCTAACTCTGAAACAATTGTCGATGAACTTTTGAAAGGTTTTTGTCAAATAGGCTTTCCGGTAATGATCCAGTCGGACCAAGGCAGCATTTTTGTTTCACAACTGACAACTTATTTCCTAGAGAAATGTGGGATTGAGATTGTGCATAGTTCTCCTCATAGGCCTCAGTCAAACTCTGTGGAACGAGTTCACAGGAAATTAAAAGACATTTTAAGGACTTTGTGTTTGGAAAATCCAAATGATTGGGAGTAGTGTATGCCAGCAGTATGCTTTGCTATTCGTAGTTCAGTGCATGAAACCACTAATGTCACACCGTCGGAACTAGTGTATGGTGTAACATTAGGGGACCATTACAGTTACTTAAAGAGAGGTGGGAGGATGAAGATGTAAATGTTACGGTAGTTGAACATTGTGTATAACTTTCTAAATAGGTTTCAAAACAGTAGGGCATTAGCAGAAGAAGCAACACTTAAAGCTCAAACCAAAGCAAAAAAGTATTATGATAAAGAGGCCCGTGCTAGGCAGTATAAGGAGGGAGATGAGGTATTAGTACTCAAAACTGACAGGAAACACAAACTTGAGGTATTTTGGATTTACGATTTACGATAATAAAAAAGCTGGGAGAAGTAAATTACCAAATAGCTTTAAATAAGGCCAAAACTAAATTAGCAGTTTATCATGTGAATATGCTAAAGCCTTACTTCCATGCAATTGACACAGTAAATGTCATATTAGCACCTGAAGAAATTAAGGAAACCCCAATCTGGGAAGGGAAAACTCCTGTGTATTTGAGTCCAGAAGAAGTCATTAGCATGGCAAAAAGCTTAGGTAGGCTACCATGACCCCACAAATGATTGAGGTACTAAAACAAGTATTTAGTCAAGTACCGAGGGTATTTTCTTTAACTCCTGGGAGAACAAACTTAATTGAATTTGATTTAGAGTCAACAGGTGAACCACTTAAACAGGCAACATTGCACCATTACCCACCAAGAAAAAAAAAACTCATTGAAGTAGAGTTAGATAGAATGTTAAGGTTAGGGTTAGTAGGCTATCACCAACATTACATACCTAACTTTGCTCAGGTTGCTAGTTCTTTGACAGACGAATTGAAAGCATCCGAACCTACAAAGGTAGATTGGATGATGCGTGTGAACACGCGTTTCAGGCTCTTAAAGGCCGCAGTCACTAAGGAACCGGTATTACATGCACCGGATTATTCTGAGAGACTTTTGATTCAAACAGATGCGAGTGACCGAGGTATAGGAGCGATGTTGTGCCAGGAAGACAATGACGGCAATGAGCATCCAGTCTTGTTTCTTTCAAGGAAATTTTATCCACAAGAGCTTGCTTATAGTACAATTGAGAAAGAATGTTGCTGTATGGTGTTGGCGATCCATAAACTAAGACATTACATTGTTGGCTCAAGATTTTTAATTTTAACTGATCACAATCCTCTTGTATGGTTAAGGAATCAAGGTACAAAAAATGGTAGGCTACTTCGTTGTTGCTAGCACTCCAGGATTATGAATTTGATATGTCATAAAGCTGGGAAGAAAAATTCCAATGCTGATACTCTAGGCCGACATTTTGTGTAAGGGGGAGAGAACAAAAAAAAAAGCAATGCCACTGTATTGCAACTGATGTGTGTGCATCCTAATTGACTTGTGCTTTCCTGATTTTCCCATTGGACTTGTGCTTTCCATACTTTTTTCCCAAAAAAAGTACTTGAAGTATGGGGGTGTAACGGACATTGGCTCACCCACGTACCTACCTGTGTGCTGTTGTGTTGTGGTTGACTTTTGTTGGCGCCAAAATCCTTGTGCAACGGCAAGGACTTTCAGGTTTTGCGCCAAAACCATGAGCGGACGTGCAGGAGAACGTGGCCAAGTATTGTTGGCCACGATTGGCGATCACTTTGTAACCATGAACTGGATTGGTTAACGAACTCATGAGCTGATTGGTTGTCCGGTGGAGCTCTGGATCCGACCGGAGCATATAAAGTCAAGGGCTTCAGAGCCCGGTGTTCTATTCCCGTTGATTCTTGTGTTGAGAAAGAACGTAATAATGTAACCCAAATCTTGTCATGATTATTCCGCATTAAATAAGGTTTAACTACTTCTAAGTTTGGCTTCTACATTGAACACACGTTACAGGCTATTCCGTGCAAGTAGCCAACCGCATCGTCGCTGTCTCCGAGGGTCAACACGTAAGATTTATGAAAGCAAGTGTCTTCGGTGGCATCGTTAATGTAGTGGAAACAAAGCTAATTCCCTGGCTCCAACTTTAGCACAATTCAAATTTCTCAACCACTTCTTTTCTTAAGGGATGAACATGGGGCCGCCATTAATGTTCTTTGTTTGTCCATAAATTCCGTTCCCAAAGTGGCCGGCAACATTGCCATTGTTGAAGACTTTGGGATCACCAGCCTCATTAGAGCCTTTGGCATTTAAAGTCCGGCAGCAAAGAAGCTGTTTCCACACTGGGATCTCCCTTCGGCTCTGAAAAGTCTGCTTAAGGAGCCCTACGAGCCACCTTACCTGCAAGACGGTTTTTCTACTTGATCTGACTTCGCGTAAACGCTTCAGCGAACTTCAGGCTCCCAACATTGAAGATGCCTACACACGTTTTGGTCCCAACTACGACTCTGTTAGACTTGTACCCAGAGCTTCATTCAGAGCCAAGACTCGGTCAACAACGGAAGGGTCTTAAGTCCTTTTCACTTCCAGCACTTGGTCCCCTTGCAGGGGATGAAGAGGATGGGCTACAGTGTCCTAGCAGGGCACTTCACTTACTACCTTGATGCCGCAAAGAACCCCAAATAAAGGAAAGTGCGTACGGAAATTTTCCTTCCCTACAGTTCAGACGACGGCTGCAATGTTCGCTTCCTGGACTTGCATGCATGCAATTCATTGCATGCAATTACGAAAATGCTGATGAATCATCTTCGAAGAACCGCCCACGAGATCCGTGCCCTCTTAACATCTTGGGCGGCCTACAATCAAGTGTCCCTCGAAGAAATTCCTTAGGCAGCTTCATGGAAGTGTGAAACAACTTTAACGTTCCACTACGTCCGTGATATGTCTTCTCAAGCAACTGCTTTGTCTTCTCTTTGACCACTTTCCGTGCACCAGACGATCTAAGGCAAAGTATATCTTTTTAAGCTAATTAAAAAAATTTGAACATTGACCCCATTACATATATAGTACCTACCAAGCTCTCATTGTAATCCTTTTAATAAGAAGTTTTGTTCAGGATAGCTTGCCCTAGTTTTTCATGGCAGTGACTACAGTCAGCAAGAGACATTAATTTGGCGTTACTGTAAGGACTTTTTGTCCGATCACGATTGCCAGTGTTTGGCATGGCAGATAAAGTGGGTATTACATACGTACTGAATTTGGTATATTAGAACTTGGGCATATTTAGGTGGGCAAGCTTGCCACGGTCTGATTCAACGCACCCTCTTTTTTTTGTCTGCTTATTGTTAGTTTTGCTTGCTAATGTCGGTTAGTTCTGGGAACTGAGCGAAGAGCAAACTTTTGTGCCTACTGTTTCGGGACTTTTGAATCGTTATCTGGGATATAACTTGAAATTATAGCCAGTTTGCAATATAACGCAACCGAAAATAACTATTCAACATTAAGACCTACAATGGTGTCCTTTACTAGTTGCTTTATGAAAAGCTATACTTTGCAGAATTGGACAGCTGAACTTCTCACTGGTGTCTGGTGTGCTTGACACTTGGTACTTGAAAGTCCTTACAAGCCCTTGAAATCCATTCAGCCGAAATGGTACGAACCCTGTTATTAATAGTAGGACATTTTAGGTCATTTAAATTTACCAAAAACAGGAGCAGCCCCAGGGCAGACCCCTGCGGGGTCCCGCACGGTACTGGAACTCAAGAATCACCCACTGAGTGCGGCCAGTCAGAAAAGCCGCTAGCCAATTTTTTTAATCTTCCTATATACCACATCCGGCGAGCTTCAGAAGTAGTTTATGGTGAACAACTGACTCTAAAGTCTTTTTAAAGTCGAAATAGATGTTGTCGGATGGGACAACATTTAATGAATCATAATTAAAACAACAAAGATTGTTTAACACATTTACGTTACTTTTTTTTTTTGGCACATTTTCAAAAATATCACTTTTGCATAAAACCAAGCATTATAACTGCGTAAAGCACAGGGGCCATAAGTGTTGAAGAATTTTATCGTAGATAAAACATAAACTGTGCAATGGTATTGCATGAGTGCAGAACTTGTTTGAGGAAGACTATGTAGAACCCTTACTGACAGTCCACCTTTTGTATTGCAGTGTAACACATGGACTTCCATTGACCCCAGCTGCTGATTCCTGTCGTACAGCACGACATTCTCTTTCTCTGATTGCAACTGCTCGACCCCCAGCATTCATTACAACCATGGCCAAGGAAGTGGCACGTTTCAACTCTTTGGCGCAGAACGCCCAAACGCTGAACATCAATCTTCACGCGTCTGCTTTGTACAGGGCACGGCCGGAAATTTTACGAGTGGTGGAGCTACTTATTGACAAAATGCAGACCGATGTGGCCGATCTACTTATTGAGGTATGTAGAAAGCCACACGTGATTATATGTTGCATCGCTACATGTCTGCTGAATTTCCCAATCTTCCCAGGTGATGGACATTGTTCTGCATTGCCTCGACCATGGCCAACTGAAAAACAAAGGTTTCTCGGAGACTTTTCCTGCAATATGCAGGTGAGTATTTAAATAAAATAGACTATATAGTAATTTTGCATGTCAATGGATTTACTGTTTACATAACTAAGTCTTGTATTGGATGACAGTTTGGATGACACGTTTGAATGAACTGAGTTGGTTCATTCAAACTATTTGATTCTGTTAGTAGGAAGGTTCAACGACAATGCAGAGCTGGTTGCAGGTGCCAGTTTTAAATATGAACTTAACTTTGGCTCAGAGGATCTAAAAATAAATTTACACAAGTGACTCTTGAGGAAGTTTTGTTCTCATTCGTAGAATCCTCCTTGCTGTGTCAGCTAATGGGATGTCCCCTTTGCTTATTGGCATCCTTGATCCCCTTCATTTGTAATTTTTTCAATCCTCCTCCCAGCTTGGACCTTCGTCTACGGCTCATGACTGCCTTCGGACCAGTTGTTCCCCAAGGATTTCACAATTTCATAAGCGGCACCTCCCCGGTGCCATGGTCGCCTTCGTTCGGACCAACACCTCGGTCATTGTTACAGCGCCCAGCGTCTTACTTCACTGACAGAACCTTTACCGACAACCAGGTTCGGAATCTTCTCAACAGTGTCTTTAGGACCTTCCAAGCTTCCCGCCGACGAGCTCGGAGTCATCCTTCTGCCTTACGCCCGGAATCCCTTCGCTGGGCACATTCCTGCTCCGCTACCACATTTTGTTCTTGTTTGGGACCGCTACCATCTTTCCCCAGTCGTCGCCCGCCGTATTGCCCTTCACCTGCAGCCATCTGGTTGGTTGCCTTCGCCCTTTCCAATGCATTACCCTTTGGCACCTGGAACGGCCTCTCCTCCTTCGGTGCGATTCCGCACACGCCTCCTGACTTTTCCTGTCTCCTTTGTTAGGAAGCTGGCCCTTCGTCTTCTATTCCGCCTTCACATTCCTCAGCGCTTCTGACTGCCCCAGCGCCTGTTGCCATCTGTGCTACTCCGACTAACTATTGTAACGGACATTGGCTCACCCTCGTACCTACCTGTGTGCTGTTGTGCTGTGGTTGACTTTTATTGGCGCCAAAATCACTTCTGCAATGGCAAGGACTTTCAGTTTTTGCGTCAAAACCATGAGCAGACGTGCAGGAGAACGTGGCCAAGTATTGTTGGCCACGATTGGTGAACACTTTGTAACCATGACCTGGATTGGTTAATGAACTCATGAGCTGATTGGTTGTCCGGTAGAGCTCTGGATCCGACCGGAGCATATAAAAGTCAAGCGCTTCAGAGCCCGGTGTTCTATTCCCATTGATTCTTGTGTTGAGAAAGAACGTAATAATGTAACCCAAATCTTGTCATGATTATTCCGCATTAAATAAGGTTTAACTACTTCAAGTTTGGCTTCTACATTGAACACACGTTACAGTTGGTGGCAGCGGATGTAAGACGTACTACGAAGCCTAGCAGTTTCATCGGAGTTCGATCACGGAAGAGCAGACGTCAAGCTGGGAAAAAGTTGGTCAACGACGGCAAGCGAAGGACGGCAACCGTGCGGAGATTCAACGGCAGAGACAAAGCTCAAGCCAGACGTGGACGGCAATAAAGAAAACGTGGTCAGCGATCTCGGAGAAAAAGAAAAAAAATTGCTAGAAGTTGCTGAAGTCCAGCCAGGGAAGATGGTCGACAACAGCGAACAACGAACTGCAAACCGAGCGGTGATTCAATGGCTGTGACGAAGTTCAAATAGGCGGCAACAAGGCAACGTGGTCGGCGGAAAAAATTGCATCCCACGGCGATCAGGTTGGAAGATCGGCTGAAATTGTGGACTAACATCACGCAAAAACATCTCCAGAATCCAGATTGGAGGTTTTTACAAGAAAATCACCGAAGCGGCAGCGTGGAAACTCAAAAACTTCAGGGCCACTGGAAGATAAACGACGACGAACGCGCTTCAGATGGAACTGGAAGTGCAAGTGCCTGGGAGAGAAACTCAATAAGCAACAACAGAGAGTCCAAGAGGGAGTCGTCAATCGTCAAGCAGGTCGTATACACGTTGATTGCGATATTGTGGTAAATTTTTTTTAATTAACGTTAAAATTACGAACTTGTTTTTAAAATGTTTGAAAACGGGGAATTAGAACCATTAAAGCTTTTGGCTGAAGAGTATCAGTTAAATGTGAAGACTATAAGAGATTATTATTAAAGTTTTGCAGGCTAAAATTGCAGATGGATCTTTAGTCAAAAATGATTTGGATAGCGATTTCCTTGATTTCTAAGCCGAAGTAAATAAGCAGAAAGAGCAGATTGCTCGAGATAAGGAAGCAAATGCTGTTAGTGTTAACAAAGAAAGATTAAGGCTAGAGCATGAACGGAAAACGCAGAAAATTCACAAAGAGCTTGAATTAAAAATGCTTCTAGAAAAAGAGAAATTGCATCTAGAAAAAGAGAAATTGCAAAGAGAATTTGAGTTGGAAAAAGAAAAAATTCAACAGGAAGCCAATGCTGAAAAAAAGAGACTAGAATTCGAAAGGGAGAAATTAGCAGCTGATGAGAGAATTAAATTAGTTGAAGCTAGTGCAGCTAGGACTCGCAGTGAAAATGCTAGAAATCCCAGTAATATTATTAGTGCAGAGTCTAGAGACAAAATGGATATGACACGTCACATGCAACCATTTAAAGAAAATAGTGATGATATTTTGCTCTTTTTAACAACTTTCACCCGAATTTGTGAACGGTTGAATTTTCCAGAAGATATTTGGTCATTGAGGTTGTTGTCTTTACTAAGTGGCACAGCTTGAGAAGTTGTAACTAGGCTACCTAATGTAGACTTTAATGATTTTAACAAGGTGAAGCAGCAACTGTTACAAAGGTTTCAGAAAATAAACCGTTAGGCTTACTTGTATTACTTTGAAACGCTGTTGATTCACTTCGATCTTGGAAATCACTCATTACGCTCACTTTCAAAAACAGGATACTGTCAGTATCTTGCAAATTTTCGATTGTATTTTGCAAGGGTCGGGTGATTCCTTTCCCTTTGACCTTCCCGAAGCAAAGCACGAGTCCAGGGTTCAGTTCTAATCATGACTTTTGCTGCTTGAGCTTGACTGGGTACATGTTGACTCGGCCATTTTGACCGTTGCTCTGCCCTTGCTCATCCCCACACGCACACACACTTTCCCCCGTTAGTAGTTACGCCGCTACCAGTTGATAACAAGTAATTTTGAATGGAGAGAGGGGAACAAGAGTAATGACTACGGCTGGAATGCAGGTGGACCGAGCACAATTTAACGCAGGAGGAGAAATACTTGGGCAACTTTCAAGACGACCACGACATGGGAGGCAAAGGCATTAAGATTTCACGACATGTCGTAACGAACAGCCCAACCTTTCCGAAAGTCACGACTCCGAATGCGGCGACATCTCACCACCGGCGGACATGGCGGCTTGACGGCAACACAAGTTCTCGAACCATTTCAACGGCATTTACGATGCAATTTACAGGTGCATCTGCGTTACTTAACTTTACTGGTGCCAATGTATTCTAGCTTGGTTTCAGTTGCCGAAGTTTAAGCATACCTTAAAGTATTATCGTTTCAAATTGGCTTCAAGCTTCGAATACTAAGTAAACACAGATGGCTTTCCGTCCGTCCTGTTTATTCCAATTCTAACGTAATCAACAAGAACGCAAAAACAAGTCAAAAGATTTGCTATATGTGCCGTCACGCGTCCACGTTATTTGCCTTAACAGAATTAAAAAAAAAAAACATGTGTAACGTGGTTAATACGTGGTGACAAATTACGACTGTATGCTACAAAACCATTTAGCCTAGGTTTTTCAACCGTAAACAACCAGAAAAAAAGGCAAAGGCTCTTGAAAATAACACGCGCCTGGCTTGTAGCATTCGAATTTAGCCCCTTTCGACCGTAACTCCATCTAGCGACCAAGCGGTGAAACGTATCTTTATCGTTTCACTTTCTGGCAAGCAGTTGATCCACCTTCTCTCTCTTCTTCAGTGCATCCAGCAGGACATACGATGCCATATACCGACGGAATGGCAAATTATAAGAGTAGCAGCCAAGGCCCGCTGAGATAGCTGTGCCCAGAACGCAACGTCCAGCAGCGCGAACATATACAATGCCATCTATCGACCGAACGGCAACTTAATGAGAGGGGGGGAGTGAGACGACGCGGAATGAGCGAGCGAAGCGAGGGACTCCGCTAGTTTCTTATGATCCTCTAAAGCTCGCGCATTTCCCTACCTTTGCGCCTACTACTTACGCTCCCTTAATGCATGCGATGCGCTCTTCTTCGCTGCGCTTCTTCCAAGATTGGCGCTGAAGCACAACACACACTTAATGAGGTTTTGCGTCCCGAGGGTACGATTTAGTTTTTGATGGCAAAAGTGCGTCCCGAAGGTACGGCTTAGTTCACAATGGCACTCAGAAGTGGGGTGCGCCCCAAAGGTGCGGCTTAGTCCTTCTCACGTGCAATGGGTGCGCCCCGAAGGTGCGGCTTAGTCCTTCTACTGCGATGACACTTCACAATCTTGCTTCCGCGGTGGTCTGCGAGGATGCTGGGTGCTTGAGTTGAGAATCCGGGTCGACGAGTCAGCCGTTGAAATGGTTCGAGAACTTGTGTTGCCGTCAAGCCGCCATGTCCGCCGGTGGTGAGATGTCGCCGCATTCAGAGTCGTGACTTTCGGAAAGGTTGGGCTGTTCGTTACGACATGTCGTGAAATCTTAATGCCTTTGCCTCCCATGTCGTGGTCGTCTTGAAAGTTGCCCAAGTATTTCTCCTCCTGCGTTAAATTGTGCTCGGTCCACCTGCATTCCAGCCGTAGTCATTACTCTTGTTCCCCTCTCTCCACAAACGTTGGCGTCCCCATCTGCCTTTCTCCCCTCCTCCAGCCGCAATCCTTGTGAAGCAAATGTCTTCCCTTACTGGCCCTCCATGCTGCCCTTCGAGTCCTCCTCCTCGAGTCCTGAGAATGGCAGTTCGTTGAACAGGAGTACGTAATCCTGGAGATGAGCCGGTGGTCTCTTTTGTCGGCCGCCTCTGGTGCGAGTTGTGGGATGGTCTTCATCGTTTGCTGAGTCCCAGCCCGCCGAGTCATCGTCATGCCTCCAAGTGGGATCACTTTCGTCCTCTGAACTGGATGAGCTGGCTGAGTCTCCCTCGTCGTCAGACAGTTCAAGGTCCGACTGGTTCTCCGAAAGAGCGGTGGTTTCGTCGTCTCCTCCATCATCGTTCTCCTGACCGCCTCCTCCGGTGTTAGTCGGTGGTGGTGGTTCTCTGTTTTTCATCGACGCCGGGTCCCAGTATGGTTCTATCTCACGTGCATTGATGGTCTTCTCGTCCCTTGCGTTAGTGATCGAGACGATTCTGTAGGTGAAGGGGCTGCGCTTGGTAAGGACTCGAAACGGACCTTTGAAAACGGGTTCGAGCTTTCTGGCAATTCCCTTGTCTGCGCTCGACAGGATATGATTTCTCGTCTTGACAAGATCTCCTGGTTTGAAGTCTTACTGACAATGGCGCTGATCGTACGAAGTCTTGGTCGATCGTGCTGCCTCAGTGAGGTGAGCAGTGACGAGGTCGTATGCCTTCTCGACTTCCGCTCTCATTGCTTCTGCGTGCTCTTGAGGAGTTCTCGGCGGCGTCGTGTCTGGCGGGCAGATTATCTTCAATGGCGTTAGCGGATCTCTCAGATGCATTAGATAGTAGGAGTTTCGCCGGTGCTGACGTGAGGAGATGTGTTGATCGCATACTGCAACGTTGGTAGCAGGGGACCCCACGTCGTGTCGTGCTCCTGGAGGAAAGCTCTGATGCATCCTTTCATGGTGCGGTGCGCACGCTCTGTAGCGTTTGAGTGCGGGTGATAAGCCGTCGTGCGGTGGTGCTTTACCCCCGTTGATTCCAAGAGGTTCGTGAAGACTTTCGAAATGAAGGCTGCTCCGTTGTCAGATACTAGGATCCTCGGTGATCCATGGACGTCCAAGATGACTTCTTTGAACTTTCTCGCAGCTGTCTTTGCTGTGGCAGTCCTGGTTGGAATCAGCCAAACATGTTTCGTGAAGTAGTCCTTAATGGTCATTATTTGCCTGTGATGGTAGGTTGATTCTGGCAGAGGGCCGACGAAATCAATGCCCAGCATGTGAAACGGATAGCCTGGAATCACCGGTTGCATATTTCCAATGCGCTGCTGCTGAGAAGTCTTCGTGAATTGGCAGACATGACAGGAACGAACGTAGGCTTTGCAGTCGCTGAACATGCGTTGCCAATGTGCCACTGATCGTAATCTCTGCATGGTTTTCGTGACATCAAGATGACCGGCTTGCCGATGGTCATGGCAGTCTATCAGGAAGGTGTACCGTAAACTCTTTGGTACATATATTCTCCACGCCTTGTTCGGATGTCCTCTGTCTGGTGCTAAGGGGTCAACGTAGTACAGGACTCCGTCTGTGTCGAATGTGTACGAGCGTCGAATCATGGTGACGTAATTGAAGGTTTCTTCCTTGCCAGCGACTTCGGGTCTGGTTAGGGCTCTTGAGATCCTTCGTGCCATGGGATCCGTCTCCTGGATGGCCTTGACTTGTAACTTGTCACGAATGTCGACTTCCGGTAGTTCTCGAATGTACAAGAGAGTGCATCCGGCGTGGGCTTGCTGTTCTACGGCTTTGACGATTTTCATTGAAAGATCCTCCTGAGGCCTGACGTTTGCATCCGTTGGCTTTTCTTCGTCGTCAGAGTCGTTGGGTGCAGGGTTGCGAGAGAGCGCATCCACGACTACGTTTTGTTTTCCAGGACGGTGGATGACAGCAAAGTCAAATGTCTGTAGGCGGATGGCCCATCTCGCTGTTCTTGCGGACGAGGTCTTCTTTGAGAGGATCCACTTTAAAGCAGTTATCAGTGACTAGTAGGAATTTCTCTCCTGCAAGACACGTTTCCCAATGCTCAATTGCCTCGATTGCAGCTAAAGCCTCTAGTTCAAACACGGGGTACTTCTTTTCTCTTTCCTTCAACATGCGACTGAAAAACTCCACGACCCGCACTTCTCCATCAATGTTCTGCGTGAGCATGGCCCCAAGACCTTTCGTGGATGCATCCGATTCTACAACAAAGGACTTCATGAAGTCTGGTAGTGCCAGGATGCCTGCTGTCAGAAGCCTGTCCTTCAGTTCGTCGAACGCTGCCTGATGAGCATCTTGCCACTGGAATTCTTGATCTTTTCTCGTCAGCTGGTGTAGCGGCGCTGCAATTGACGAGAAGTGGGCTGTGAACTTCCTAAAGTATCCACAGAGACCCAAGAAGGCTTCCTGCTTCTTCTTCGTTGTCGGTCTGGGACAGTTTCTAATGGCAGACATGTGCTCTGATGTCAATTCTATACCGTTGGCTGTCACGCGAATGCCGAGAATCTTCAGTTCTGGAACGCTGTAAAAGCATTTCTTTCTTTTCAACGTGAAGCCAGCTCCCCGTAGTCGCTTGAATATTTCCTTTAGGGCCCAACAGTGCTCCTTCCATGTCCTAGTTGCGACGATGACATCATCGATATATAGAATGGAGACCTTATTGATGAGCTTCCCTAGGATCACTGACATGGTTTTCTGTAAAGCCTGACTCGCTGTCTTGAGTCCGAAAGGTAATATTTTGAAACGGAACGCCCCTCTATGGCAAACGAAGGTGGTGCAGTCCTTGCTGGTTGGATCCAACGGGATTTGGTGGAATCCTTGCTCGCCGTCCAAGAGCTAAATGTACTTAACCCCGGCGAGAAAGTGAAATACTTCATCGGTTCTTGGCATGGGGTAGTTGTCTGTCTTGACCCACGAGTTCAAATATCGGTAATCCAGAATTGGACGGAAGCCTCCTCCATTCTTCTTCCTTTTGAGAAAGAAGGGCGAGCCCCACTCACTGTCCCATGGCTCGACGCGATCCGATGCAAGTAATTCGTCCACCATTTTGTCTATCTCCTTTTTCAATGCAGGCGATGTCGAATACACTCGCTGCGAAAGTGGCTTGGCGCTGTCTTGAAGCTTGATCGAGTATTCACGATCCTTCAACCTCCCTGGCTTTCCTGGAAAGATATCTTTGTTTTGGTCAAGCAACCAATCAAGAAACTCAAACTCTCCCTTGGTAAGGTTGTTCAACTTGCGTTGACCATCTTCAGTTTGAATAAACCAGGCAGGGTGTTGAACTGGTGTTCCGGGATGCGCTGCGTGAGCCGAGAGCGGAAACGAGTGTCTGACATCTCCGTCGAAATTGCCGATCAGGTTCGCATAGTCGATGTGTAGGTTTACCTTCCTGGCGTAGTCATTTCCCAAGATGCAGTTTATTGCCAAGTCGTCCATCACCGTGAAATTCATGTTGATGTGACGTCCGTACGTGACTATGGGAATCGTGATTGTCCCCAAGGGTAGACTACCGGCTTGGCCGTTTGCGAGGCTAGGCGTTGGTCCCTCGTAGGCTCGAATTCTTCTTACTGCGTCAGGAAAGATTCCCATCAGCCAATCCTTTCGGATGTGGCTGGCAGATGATCCAGAGTCTAAACCTGCGAAGAAACCATGGCCGAAGGCGACGACGTGTATTGATGGCATGTTTTCGGGAGGACCCAGGTGAAGGGTTTGCTGTGCTCGTTCCTGTCGTGGCTGTCTCTTCGGTCTTTTTGGCATAGTGCAGAACCTGGCAATATGTCCAACTTCGTCATAATTGTAGCAGGTGGCCCGTCTGTGCCAAAGTCTCGGACTGTTCGGTCTACTGGTGACGTCCGGAACGGTTGCTTGAGCTTGCGATGCTTCTTTTTCGGAAGAATGGTCTAGGGCGACTGAAGTTTGCAATGAAGATGCGGCTGAGGCTGGAGAAAAGGCTGGCGAGCTTGGGTTGAGATCAGTCCGTTCTGGCGGTACAGCGATAGGTTGCAGCTGGTGACTGCTCGCGTCGAAATGTGGAGGTGGTGGCACTGATGTGACTGCGCGCGGCGGTGCGGCTTGACGACGTTCAATCGTTGCAGCTGCGACGAGTTTCTGTTGCTGCTGGTTGGTCTGTTGCGAGTTCAGCTGCGAAGTGCCTGAAGACGGCGTTCGTGTCGTTGTTCCCACTCTTCTGTCGTCACTGTATTGATCACAATGCTTCCTGGGAAACCTTCTGTAGTTAAGCAGGCCATCCAGCACTTCGAGTAGATCTTCTGTTGACTTCAGTCTTAAGATTGCAAGGTGCAGCCTTAAACTCTCGTGCATCTGTCCTATTATCAAATCAGCTACTTCTTTCAGCTGTAAACTGAATGATAACTTGTTAATCTGGTGTAACATCCTATAGACGAATTGCGCTGGAGCTTCCTGATGCTGCTGTTTCATGCTGTAAATTCTTGCGAATCTCTCTGCATCAGTTGATCTTTTCTGGAATCTCTTCTGCATTGTCGGATGCGATCGCTCGACTGGTGCTGCCATCTAGCGGCAAGGGTAACTGTTCTTGGTTTTGGGGATCGCTGTTTACTAGTGAATCCATGACGTCAACAAAATGCGTTTGCAAGCGATTAGCAGGAGTTTCTGAGTGTTCTACCACTTCACCATCAACGGTATCATAGTAAGTAATCGAATTGGGGGTGCTAATAACGTTGACACTAGAATTCATGCCTTGTTGAAGCCAGAAACCGATCGCAAATTTCCAAGAAACCAAAATGGCGTCGTTTTCCAATGATTCTGCGTGAACGAGCTACGGGGTGGACGTGCTTTAGCGCACGGAGGTGACGTCATCGAAATTCTTACACTACGTGAATTCGACACTAGGTGGCTGTGTTGCCTAGGGCGGGATTTCGTATTGAAAATTAACGTTACGAGGCACAAATTTGCGGTTTTCATTCAAATTCTGCATAAAAGTCAATTGTCAAGCGTGCGGATGTTGACTTTAGTTCATTGAATATGATTCCACATGACTTGACCGCTTTTGCGTGGGAAATCCCTAATTTCTAGCCTCTGAAAACCTCACTCAGCACATCATCGTTCTTACCACTCCTCTTTCAAAGATCGCCGATTCATTCAATTTAAATGCAAAAGGGTAATTTTGACAACGATTTTTCCCAAATGTTCAACAATTTTGACGTTCACTCGTTCTTCTTTCTTCCCCTACCAGCTAAGTTGGGACCCACCAAAAACACTACGACCAACCTTTACACAATGCATTGTCCGTGAGCCGACCGCATGGCTTCCTTTTTTACCGCTCGACCGTCGTGTACGCTTTGCCAAAGTTCTTTTCCATCATATTTACCATCCATCCTCTGTTCGGGTGCCAACTTTTTACAAGGGTCGGGTGATTCCTTTCCCTTTGACCTTCCCCAAGCAAAGCACGAGTCCAGGATTCAGTTCTAATCATGACTTTTACTGCTTGAGCTTGACTGGGTACATGTTGACTCGGCCATTTTGACTGTTGCGCTGCCCTTGACTTACTGACCCGTGCCGCCAGGTGGCGCGCGAGCGCGAAAGCGTTGGGAAAGGCCAGCTGGGTGGGAAATGGCGAGCTGGGGGCAGCTTGCCATTCTCTCAATTTCAACAATCTTCTTCAGGCAGGGTCAAGAAAATTGAGTCTTCTGGTTAAATTTTCGTCTGCTTGTTTTTTCGTCTGCTTGCTTCAAAAGAAAAGAACGTCCACGGCTTCCGATGTTTACAAGGTAAGTACAACAAGCGGTATGGCCACCAATATATTTACAATGTTACATGGTTCTCGCAGTAAACAAGGCCTCGGCGCATTTATTACTTGCTTCTTTCACTCCAGCTTTGCTTCAGTATACCATCTAATTCATTTCCAACCAAGTGCATGACTTTTAGGTTAGATGGGCCCTGGATGTTCATTAAGGGGATGTTATACTTCAAGTGGTGCTGGATCTCAATAGACACGCACCGTAGGTGTCGATCTCTCCTCGAGTTTGTTCTTACTAGTGTCCTTGTCTTGTCCCAGCCAATTTCGTGTTCAGTTTCCATACAGTGAACTGCAATTCCATTTTCTTCCATTTCATTCCTGGTGTCTCCAATGTGCTGCCCAAGCCTTGTCCTCACCCCCTTTCTCGTCTCGCCAATGTAAACAGAACTGCATCCATTGCATGGCACTAAATAAACTCCTTCGCTAGTATCCTGTACTTCTCCCATAGTCGCCTCGTCTTTCTCCTTCTGCTTCCCTCTGCGTTTCTGAGTGCTATCCTGCATACTTTGCCCCTTCTTGACTATCCTCGATTTCAGACCTTTCACATTTCTGAAATAAGTCGTGACACCTTGTTTTCTTAGCATTTCGCTGATTTTCTCACTCACTCCCTCAAGTAAAGTTAGGCTCACTCTGGGTGTTTTTCTTCCTTGCTGGACCTCGTCAACGTCTTGTTCTTTTTCATTCCTCCTTTTGCAGCTTTTTGCAATTCCATATGCTCTTTTCATTTGTGAATTTGGGAGCCCTGCTGGATATCCTAAGTTAAGAAACTTTTCTTTCGCTTCAAAAAGGTATGGCCCAGCCAATTCAGGTCTGCTGGAGATCCTCACAAGTCTTACAAATTCATTCTGGGAAATCTGTTTTAGCTGCTGCTTCGGGTGGTGTAGCCGTTGGCTTTTTAAATGGCTGACAATTTACTCTACCATCCTCCTTGCGTGTAATGAGGACATCCAGAAAGGGGAGCGCTCCTTTATTCTCTTACTCCTTTGTGAAGCTTAGATCACTGTGCCATTCGTTAATCTTCTCGCTGACTCTCTCCACATCATTCTTCTTCAGCACTGCCATGATATCATCCACAAATCTCTTCCATAACTTTACATTCAGACCTGATGTTAATACCATCGAGTCCAAGTGCTGCATCACCATTTCAGCTATAATGGGGGAGCTGGAATACCCCATGGGGGCTCCCTTAAATTGCCAAAAGACTATACCTCCAAAACTCCACATAGATGGATGACAACAAAACCTTTAATAAGGTGGATATCTTCATCTTTATTCTCGATGCTGCCAACATGTCGAGGATGAGGCGGTGCGACAAGCTCGGAAAGAGCTTAATTACATCAAACGACATCATAACCTCATCTTCACCTATTCTGAGGTCCTTCAATTCTCCTATGAGGTCATCGGTATTCTTCAGTCGAGATGGGGCATCAACATATTTTACCAACTCCTTCGCCACTAGCCAGTCTTACTGCTGCGCCGTACCTCCTCTCGCTGAAGTAATCAACCGTAATGGTGCCCCTTCCTTATGCGTCTTAACTTGCGAGAAAAGAAAAGGTAGTCGTTGAGGAGTCTTCGGAGACAGCTTGCTCTTCTCGCTTTTTGTAATATGCTTTTGCAGACGAAAAAACAAGCAGACAAAAATGTAACCAGAAGACTAAATTTTCTTGACCCTGCCTGATGAAGATTGTTGAAATACAATCGAAAATTTGCAAGATACTGACAGTATCCTGTTTTTGAAAGTGAGCGTAATGAGTGATTTCCAAGATCGAAGTGAAAGGTTTCAGCTTACATCTGAGTCTCTTCACACCAAATTTTGAAATGCATGTAAATCTCATAAGCAATCTTATAGTGATCTTGCATACATGATCCAAACATATTACTCTAGAGTGGATTAGAACAGCAAAGTATGGTACGGATTTCAATAAGTTGGTTCAGCTTATGCTAATGGAACAGTTTTTAGATAAAGTACCAATGAGTTAAAACTGTGGTTAGTGGATAAAGGGGATTTAGAAAACCTAGTGCAGGTTGCTACTTGAGCTGATGAATGGATGGCTAGGCAGAGTGGTACCCAAAATACCCATAGTAGTGAAGGGAGTACAGTGCAGAATAGTGACCAAAATTCCAAGGGAAATGGGAATAGACCTTACTACAGGAAATTTAACTATTACAAGGGCAATAATGGTAATAGTGGTAACAGTAACACAAATCCAGGGTTAAACAATGGAACAGTGGGCCATGGGCAGGCAAATAATGCTAATAGTAGTAATGGGAATGGACAGCAGAATGCTAAAAATTGAAATGTTTCAAGTAATGGGCAAAGTGCAAATGGGAATAGAGGTCCACATGGTTTTAGAAATACAAATGGTAATTCTAAGCAGTTTGAGGCTAAACGATCGTGTTTTGAGTGTGGTGATTTTTCTCATCTTGTCAAAAATTGCCCAAGTAAACGTAGTACAGCTTCAGTAAATTTATTTATGACCCATGGTAAACGTACATTTTCTGAATTGGACCATAACATAATAGCAGGTTATGATTTGGAAGGTAAACAGTTAAGAGTTTTGCGAGACACTGGTGCAACACTAAATGTTTTTAGTGGGGAATATGCGAAAACTAAAGACCGAAGTCGTTCAAGCAATGTGACCAACAGTCAGGCCAGGCTCATTGAGAAGCCAAAAGTGCAGCGTGGGAGGGCTGCCCAGCAAGAGGAACACCAGCGAATCCAGCTGGGGAATGTTCCAAGACCAAATTCGTTAAAGCAATGCGACCAACAGTTCATCCAGGCTCATTGAGAAGCCAAAAGTGCAGTGTCGGAAGGCTGCCCAACAATAGAAACCCCAGCGTTTCCAGCTGGGGGAAAGGCGAAGACGAAAGACCGAAGTCGTTAAAGCAATGTCAGTCCATCACTACGAAAATCAATACTTGCAGACTAGAGAGAAGTATGAGCGGGTTAAATCAAGGCACCTGGCCCCACATTTTTACATAAAAAAACGTACTAACAAATAGGGCAGAACCATGAACCCAAATTGTTTAGTTCTGGGGCACAACAATGTATCCTTGCACCCTTTTTTATTTATTATTTATATTTATTTATTTTTTATTAAAAGGCTGATTGTGGAACTGTGCAGGAGTGACGCCACCAGGCTACAAGAGGGAAATACGTCCGTAGCATAGCATTCCTGGGGAGAACCATAATCCTCCCCATAGGGCCATTCCCTAAAAGTTAGGGAGGCAGTGTTTGCCTAAAGCTTCACAATGACAAAAGAATAAACGGGGGGGGGGGGGGAATCTTTGACAACCCCACCGGAATAATCCACTGCTGGCATATCCAACAAGGAATTTTTATTTTTCCACCTTCCTGAGAAGAAAATACTACCCCAAAAATTCTTGCTTTCATCTCTTTAATGTAAGTAAACATTTTCTTTCCTTCCAAAACTTCCTTTTAAAATCGTCACCAAAGCTGGACGAAAAGCGGCAGCCGACATCGACCTTGTCCACGCTGTTGATACAGCCTTCTTAATTAATTATTGATTGTTAGTTAGCAAGAAAATCGCACAGTGAATCCCAGCATGATGTCGTACATAATGCCGACATCGGAGACAAAACACGACGTCGGGGGGGGGGGGGGGGGAGCGCAACAACTTGCCGAAAAAAACCACCACTCGATGGAGGAGATGCCGACGTCGGCGTGCGGCATCGTCGGACGTCCGCACCGACATCCCAGGCCTTGTTTTGGTGACTGTCCACGCATATCGCTGCGGGACGACACCTATAGCACTATCAGCCCTAATGGGTGATATGATCGTTTTCGGCCTATGTCAATCCTATTCCCTGAACGTGGAGACGGATGACAATCATGCTCACGCTCAGATGCCTTGCCGGACGTCGCGCCGACATTAGACACTGTCCCAACTCGCTCAAATAGTTCAGAATTGCGAGGACACAATCGCGATTACAGGACGTGAGCATGAAACGATCGTGCTAATTTTAAAACTTTCAACTTTTCACATGTATAAATTACATTACCTTTAGCAACAAAATCCGTCGAAACGTAAACAAGGTCCAACAAAGCACAGCAGACGTCTGCTTACCGCAAATCGAAACCAACCCGATATCTGCTTCCGCGTTCTCACACTAGGTGCTATGGCGGCCGACGTCGGCGTGGAGGAAGAACGCTTGCCGACATCCGGTTTTTGGGAAGAGGGCCGCCATCTTGGATTTTCCCGTAACGAGCGTCAAACGGGAGCCAAAATTCTCCACAAGACAGGAATGAAATAAGATTCCACTACACCGTACCGCTAATTCACTCTAACAACAGCAGAAAAATGAATTTGGGAAACGCAAACCGAATGAGCAAGGTGCAAGGGATCGGCCAAAAGTGAGAAAGCATGGGGAGAAAGCGGCGTTCTCGAAAAAAGGGAAATTTGGGTGCGCCACAAAGAAATGAAGAAATCTACTTGTACTTTACATGCAACGGGAATAAAATGAAGAAAAATATGTCTATAGCCAACTTGCTGAGGGCCAGCACGTTGCTGTTCTTCAAGCCAAGTACCAAACCCACCGGGCAAGGCCTACGCAAATGCCATACTTGGCTGATACAAATAAGATTTCCATAATTTAAACACCGCCGGGAGTAAAATAAAAAGGTTTAAACGCGTGCACCCACTGTAAACACTGCCCGAGTAAACAAATTTCAAAAATTCCGAAGATTCTTTCTACGTTTTTGCAATGAAAAAAGCCGAAAACTTAAGAGCATAAATTTGCACAACCACATAACGTTGTGCTCAAAGCGATAATGAGGTATTATGGACGCTCGCCTTGTATTGTAGGATACAGAGTGGCGCCCCTGGCGGGAGCTATATGGTACTAGTGTTTTTGATTATTTTTTAGCAATGAAAGCATAAAATAGCGATTTTAGCACATATTACTGAAGTAAGTATTTTGTTGATAGTAAAGAAACACCATAGAAACTGGAATGGTTTTTTTGCAATATTATTAGCTTTGCAACGTGGGGGTTTTCTACCGCATCGGTTTGTTTACGTTTTCACTATCAATGCGCGAGAGAAGGTAAACTGGGATTGAAGCTGCGTTAGCTGCTACTACCTCACTTAGCTTTGGCGCGAGCACGTTGATTCACGCTTGACGTCACGCGTCTTCCAGCTGGCGGATATTACGACAACGGTATCAATCCGCACGTTCGGCTCGCTGGCCTATATTGTTACGCGATTTCGCGTGAGTGAAGCGGCGGTACCGTCCCTTTAAGGCCGCAATCACAAAGAAACCGATATTACATGCACCGGATTATTCTAAGAGATTTTTGATTCAAACGGACGCGAGTGACCGAGGTATGGGAGCGATATTGTGCCAGGAAGACAATGACGGCAATGAGCATCCAGTCTTGTTTCTTTCAAGGAAATTTTATCCACGAGAGCTTGCTTACAGTACAATTGAGAAATATTGTTGCTCTGTGGTGTGGGCGATCCATAAACTCGGGCATTACATTGTAGGCTCAAGATTCTTAATTTAAACTGATCACAAACCTCTTGTATGGTTAAGGAATCAAGGTACAAAAAATGGTAGGCTACTTCGTTGGTCGCTAGCACTCCAGGATTATGAATTTGATATCTGTCATAAAGCTGGGAAGAAAAATTCCAATGCTGATACTCTAGGCCGACATTTTGTGTAAGGGGAAGAGTACAAAAAAAAAAAAAAACAGCAAAGCCACTGTATTGCAACTGATGTGTGTGCATCCAAATTGACTTGTGCTTTCCTGATTTTCCCATTGGACTTGTGCTTTCCAGACTTTTTTTCCCCAAAAAAGTACTTGAAGTATGGGGGTGTAACTGACATTGGCTCACCCACGTACCTACCTGTGTGCTGTTGTGTTGTGGTTGACTTTTGTTGGTGCCAAAATCACTTGTGCAACGGCAAGGACGTTCAGATTTTCCGCCAAAACCATGAGCGGACGTGCAGGAGAACGTGGCCAAGTATTGTTGACCACGATTGGTGAACACTTTGTAACCATGAACTGGATTGGTTAACGAACTCATGAGCTGATTGGTTGTCCGGTGGAGCTCTGGATCTGACCGGAGCATATAAAATTCAAGGGCTTCAGAGCCCGGTGTTCGATTCCCGTTGATTCTTGTGTTGAGAAAGAACGTAATAATGTAATCCAAATCTTGTCATGATTATTCCGCATTAAATAAGGTTTAACTACTTCAAGTTTGGCTTCTACATTGAACACGTTACACCATCTGCCTTTAGCACCGCGACCGTTCCCAGCTACTTCCAAGACGGATTCCAGATTCCCAGTCATTTCTCTGCTTCCAGGGTTGTCGTTCCGTCTCTGTCCTGCTTCTCCTGTAGTTTCGCTACGCCGCCAAGAACACCCTTGGTCACCTGTTGCCTCTACCTCAGCTTTAGCCACCTTCGCTTCTTGTCCCCTTTTGCCTTCGCCCCAAGCTGGTCTCGTGAGCCCAGCCTAGTTTTATCTCGCGATAGGGTCTCTACCCCTATTTTTCTTGCAATAAAGGTTTTCACGCTGCAAATAAAAAAACACACTCACAAAAAAACAGCCAGGACAACAACAAACGCACAACAACATACGAACAGACATGAACCAACCATCAATGAAGTGCCTTGCCATACACCTCTTTGCCTCCAGTCAGGCAGGCATCCCACACCTGCTATCCCCACCAGTCGTAGCATCTGCCCCACTAACCCTTTGTTCAAACACCATGGCCACCAACCATTCAACAGTCTCTGCCAACATTTACTTACCAACGTTCGTCTCTCAACCCTCTCCGTCTTAATACTAACATGGTTGGGATCTATGCATTAACCCCTTCGCACCTCTCCACCTTCTGTCGAAAGAAACGACGACCGCTTCTTCCATCCTTCGTCTGATACATGTTCTTCATCCCAAGGTTACTCTTCGTTCTTGCCTCCAAAAGCCTTCTTTGCCCCCGCCCTCACAGCAAGTCACGGCCTTACTATTTGTCCTTCGTCTCCTAGCTTGTGGCCTTGTGAGCAACTATTAACCTTACAAACAGATGGGGGGAGGCGGCTGTCCGTCCTTCGCTGGATCCTTCACAATCGTTCAGACACACTGGTCTGTTTCGGCGTGTAATGGGTCTGGACCTCCTCAACCAAGCCCCGAGGTTGACAGCCTTCGCTCAAATTTTAATTATTGTGTTTACTCTAACGTTCGCTCCCCTGTGCCGATTCAATGGCATTCGGTCTCTTTCGTCTAGCCTGCTTCATCATTACCCCAAAAGGTGTCCCCCAGAGGTCATTTCCCTCGCTGCATCTTAACGGGAAACCAGGTCTTTCCTATCGCTTCGCCTTTGTTCTCTTCACGTAACGGAAACCTTGTTGCGCGTTCCCTATTCTTTAGTTTTCTCTCATCACTTTCGAGATGGATGCTCCGCCTGATCCTCCCATGCCACTGAGCCCAGAACGATCTAAATGTCCGGGCTTTGCTTCTGGACAAACCCACTTGAATCCTCACTTGGTTTGCCAATTCCATAGGAGCTGCAATAACCACATGAACCCTTGCGCTGTTTGCAAGATCTTCACCAAGAAAGTACGGGCACTTATCGAAAGTAACCTGCACAAATTTTGAATTCGTTCTGCTCAATAAGCTTGCAAGCGAGCCTGGGAGATTCACGCTGCTCGTACAGTAAAGTAAGGTACTCCTTTGTCGTCAACATTTCCTTCTAAGACTTCGTCAACTCCATCTGCGTCACAGAAGACAAGTGCTCCATCGTCAGCCGTCATGTCATCACATCTTTCGCCGTCTCTTACACATGCGTCGTTTTCACCAGGAAAGCTGTCCTAGAAGAAACATGCTCCTGCTTCGTCCACCAAGCCATCGAGTCGTTCATCCCCTTCAAATCTTCCTGCGGCGTCACACCCTTCAATATCCCGCCAAAAACTAAAACAGACTGAGGGCATCCCAACAAAAAATCGCACTCTTCGTTCAGCCGCGGCTTCAATCCCTTCCTCTACTGCTCCTCAGAACGCTATTTCTCCAGCTCCTTTAGCGAACGTTCCCATTCAGGATCCTCCCGTTCCTGCAGCTGTAATGGTTCCACCAGTCGCTCTGCTACAACCGTCTCCTGCCAACTCCGCTCTTGCCATGAATGCCTTTCCTTCTTTTCCGCGGCAAAACGAAGATGTCGACTCCCAGCTGACTTCTTCCCGTTCCATCTCGTTATTCGGCTCTGCAACAACGAACGGCCATCCGTCCTTACGAACGGCCATTATTCGTGGTCTACAGCTGTCACACGACGATCTCACCTATCTAGAACTGAACATTTCTTCAATCTTGGCCGCAGTCCGCACCCTTTCAGCTGACTCCGCTGTCCTTTGCGCAATGAACGCCGACCTTGTGTCCGAAATGGCTCGTCTTCGGCGCCATATCCACGAGCAGCGAGTAAAGTTGATTCTCGCCAATTCTTAAATTTGTCTTCTATCACTGCTGCCAGCTATCCCCCTGTTGCGTCTTCAACATGTTCTTTATCTAAAATTTGCAGGGCCCCATATGGTCGTTCCTCTACTTTAGCAAAGCTCGTTCATACCAGTCAACGTACACCCCATGACCCTCGTCACACGGTGAAACCTATCCCTACGTCTCCGATAGCCACAACTTCCCATGAGTCACCTATGCCCCTGGAAATTACACTGAACCCTTCTGTGCCTTCCCCTGCGTCAAGACCTTCGCCGTTTAGAACAGCGACCACGGTTAAAGACTTTCTTGCTCCCGTCGACCACTTGATGTCCAGTTGGGTTTCTCCTTCACTGTAGGCCAAGGTAGCCTAATTGTTAGCACGACCATTTCATGTGCAAGAGGTCCTGGGCTCGATCCTGATCTCAGCCACCCCCTGGCATTTTGGGAAGAGATGGGCCCTGTGATGCCTTGTACTCATGTCGATTGTGGCATGTAAAATCCTAGAAATTTCCGATTGGAATTACCTAGCAAAATTGTCTCTCTCCTTCTGGCGCCATGGCTTCGGCTGGGAGCGCGGCAAAACTACAGCCTCTCCATCGCTTGACACTCTCAGCACATATTCCATCTGGCAATTCGATAACGACGTGCAGTTCATACCAGTATTTCATACATTACTCCGACACTGGCACTTGTCAACTACCCTGTGCTCCTTGTCGTGCGCAGGCCAAGGAAATTGCTCTAGACTTCCTTATGCACGAGTAACTCCCCTTCGTCCCTTCGTATTTACTGTTCTTCCATCTGAACTGAGGAGCCGGGTCCACTTTTCTTTCCTCCACTCATTCATGAACAATTGCACCCACCTTCTGTAAACCATACCATTAACGTCTCGCTTTGCTCTTTTTTGCCTTTGGTTGCTCCTGAAAGGCAATCACGATGGACCAACGTACACAACACCACAGCAGAACAGACTTCACTATTGCCCGCTACTTTCCTCATACAGACTATTTCCAACGATACACCATTGGCCTAAAAAAAACGAGAGGGGAGGAACTACTGTTTCTCCTCCTTAGCATTAATGTGGCCATTATCAAACTGAGACCGTCACCTTCTTTCGTGGCTTATCTGTGCCAAGTACTTCCCTCTCGACCACAAAACACTCGTTCGTCAGACATCCCTTCCTTCGCCTCTGATCCAAGGTTCAGATGTCACAAAAACTCCTCAGATATAGCAACTCTACTCAAAAATTACCTTACTGTTCAACGATCATTTACTGCTTCACGGCACTGCCGTTTTTCCTAAGTTTCCATGCTCCCACACTTACGTACACAGTGTTTTCCTTATGGACTCTGGCTCGCTCCGGGGACGGTCACTCCTCCAGATATTCAATCAACTGTTTGTCATCCTTCATCCTTCATTTTGTGGTATTAGGACGTTCCTGCTTACGATGCATTCAACTGCTCGGTGAATCACCATTGCGTCTCCCATTACCAACTTCATGTCTTCAACCGCGCTGACGTGACTATCTAGACCGTCCCTCACTGGCCAGCCACCGTGCTTCACCTTTGATGTTCCACTAGCAAGATCCTCGTTCTTCTTCTTCCAGATAACGATCAATTCGTTTGTCAGACTACCATTAGCAGACAAGTGTCTCGTCGCATCATGTACAGAAGGGCACTCAGCTGGCCTGTGCGATTGGCTGTTTCGTCCTTCACCCCTCTGAACCTGTGAGTCTTCCCGTTTTTCTCGTCCATGAATTTTTTTGTTTATTTTTTGTTTAGTGTTGTCTTTCGACAAAAGCGGACATTGCCATGTTTCGCCTCCTGTCCTTTTACGCCACACAAGAAAGGAGCCTTCCTAAGGACTTAAGGAGCCACTACCTACCAAGGAGTTTACTTCTTCGTTTTTCCTTTCGCTTCAGGTTCTGGGAGTCCATTGACTCTGGGGATGCCAGCTCGTAGCCGGGGCACTTGTTATGAGGAACCCTCCTCCTTCGGTGACGAGGTCTGCTGCAGTGCTATAAATTGCAGGTAATGTACATTTTCGTTGGCGTATAGAAACATCAAACTACCAGAGGCACCTGGTCGATTTTGTTTTCTATTGCCTAACCAAATATATACTTTCCCTGCACGCGCCCTGCCCGCCCTCTCGAGTTATTGTAACAATTGAGAGGAATGAAAGGTGAGAAAAGGTCCCAAGGCAACACTTTTATAGGAGGAGTGCGCTGCGCATGCACACATCAAGGCTACCGAGCTGACCTATAAGTTCTTCTCTAGGAACTTCTTCTCAAGCCGCTACAACCCATACTGAAATTCTTTTAGCCTCATCAAAGGTTTGGCTACTTATTTGGCTTGTCTGTAACCTTTATAGTCAGAGCCTGTCTTAAGACATTTAATGGCTACTATGGTTCAAATTCGTGCATGTTCATCTACATAAGCATTAGTTAACTTCAGGTAACATAAGTCTAGACACCGTTGCGGGCTTGGAGGCATGTGTCTCGTCCCCCCTCTTCGATCTAGACTGTCCACAGGTCCGTGAGTCCTGTTCGCAGAAATTTATTTTTAAAGTTAAGGATTGCTAAACAATAAGGCTGCAGCGATACTGATACTGGATCGGATCGGTTGTCTATATTTGTGGTATCGGTAACTTTCACTGAAATATCGCTAACTCTGGTACTGTTCAAGATAACGACATTCGGTTTGTGGCATTTTGCTCAGGGGATCACAGAGGATCTTCCTACCATTTTTTAACTCTTGGCTAGTATTTAAAAAAATTGTTATATTAATAATTATTGGACGTTTGAAGAAAATTACGCCATTGATAAAAAATAGGGATTAAATTTTGGATATCGGTACCAGTATCGGCAAAATTTATAAACCTAGATCGGTATCGGATTCGTGCTGCCTTACTAAACAAGAACAATTTGTAGTTAAGGATTGTTGTGTACATGATAGTGTTTCTAATTTCAATTAGGTTCAACATGGTCAGTTATTGTACCCAAACACGACGCATTGCTGTTGGAGCAAGAAATGGAAGTCTTGCTCTTTATGAATTAAGAGCATCCAAGTGCCAGGTTGGAAGAATTTTTGTTTTGTGAGTGTGTTTTATTACGAAAAAAAAAGAAAAGAAATCTATTTGTTAATAACTTTTTATTTTTTGGGGGTCTAGATTATCCCTGCCCATGCTACTTTCGTAACATCGTGTGCTTTTTCACCTGATGGAAAGTATTTGGCATCATACTCAAGCGGTGAAAACAAACTTTGCTTCTGGCAGGTAAAGTACAGCTAGATTATGTTCAATTTAGTAAACCCTTATGCCTCGCTCAAACGCGCCACAAACGTTGATGAATAAAACACATTGTGCTATTGTCCCATGCGCATAAACTCGTTACTGAAAAGTTGCCAGTCTTACACTGCATACTAGTTGCTTTTTTTATTTCTTTTGACAGCCAGCGCCCAATACTTGCCATATAAAATAAAGCGAAGGAATTCAAGGAGACTACATGCACGAGCATGGCGGGGAAACAAACACTTTTATAAGCGTTTTTTTCATCCATCCGAAATACTTGCATTTAGTTAATGGCTAAATATTGTTTATTTACGCTCCATGCCTAAACCTTAATCTAAAGAAGCTTCCACAGCGTCCCAGCAAGTGACATCCATATTCCGTCTGTCTCCCATGATCATTTAGGGCAAGGACCGACTGAATCGCATGCTTACTCTGCAGAATTATGATTTTCAGTATGTCCAAAGTTCAACTTTCTTAGAACGAATTTGTATATGCTCCCAAGTCCCAAATACACCCGACGATAAACACGCAGTGTGCATGAATATAGACCTGCAATTTTTGCACAAACCCCTGCTTCATATGCGAATGCAGATGATGTGCATCCCACTCATGTTGTCTGCCACTATCTTAGGTCCCTCTTGACAATAAGAAGTAAAATTTTATTTCTTACTACCTGCAAATACTTACTTCAGTAATTATGCTTAAAATCATCATTTTACGCTATCACTGCTCATTTATCAACTAAAAAACTCCCTTTTTTTAGCTTGTATCCAAACTTTCTCTCCTCTCCCGCCAGGGGCGCTGCTACTCCTAACTAGGAGGCCGCGATCTTGTTTGTTCCCCTCATCACATTTTGAGCACGTTGTTAGGGTAGGACGTGTTTGGCATCGCTGCCTTTGTTTTCTTGTTTGGAAGCAAAGTTATCAACTTTTCTGGGCAGAATTATGACCACGATAGAAGAATCAAACGATCTATTACGTGGGAGACTCAATTCGAAGAAATTTGATGCGTGTAGCTGCAAGAAACAGTCAAGAGATTTTCACCCTCTTTGCCGTGAGTGCAGGCCCTGAAACTTCGTCACCAAAGTATGTGAACTGTGCGATTTGCATCATCGTTCAACTATGAAGGACATTTTGCATACGTGGAAGAAATCGGATCAGAAAGCAGATCAAAGGGCCAGGGCAGCAACGGCAGGTTTGGTTGATGACGAAACGGCTGCAGCTTGTCAACCGGAGGGGAAAATAAGATGGCGTCAACAAACGAAAATGACTTTGCTGAAGTTCACGAAAGTGTGGTGGTGTGGGATGATGCAAAGTTGTTTGATGAGGGAGTAGGACAGGTGCCGTTCTCAATTGAAGAGTTGCTGGCGTTGATGCAGACCACAGCCAACGTAATTTTTTGATGCGAAAGCCACTTGTGTGGAGCAACGAATTACGAAAAAAAAAAAAAAAGTTTGGCGCCCTAATGGCTGATATGCTTCACTTGTTGCAACCATTGTTAGCCAAAGAAGAAGAAAAATCATTGGATATAAGAACCGATGTGCCTGTTGTGACGGACATCAAGTCGTGTCTGCGATGCAGTCGCCAGCTATGCAGGCGCCGTGCCGTCAGGAGGCGCCACGTGTCGGAGATGTTAAGACTGCGTCTAGATCAAGTCCGGTGGCTGTAGTGAAGAGCTCGGCGAAGAAAGGAAAATCGCGGGTCAGGAAATGACAGTACTCAAATGGCCGCTCCCGGTGGGAAATAGCGGTTCGTATGAGCACTTCAGCGAAAAATCACGCAAAACTGTAGGAGTAGTAAAGTCCAGTGAGGACAAATTTACGAAACTACTGGACATAATGAGTTTGTTTATGGCGTCAAACACCAGAAGAGCGTGAGCGTTTAATTTTTAAAAGAGTACCATTTTAAAAAAAAAAAAAAAAGACCACCTGTATCGTTCCTACCGTAAATCTCCGAGAAAAGGAGTAGGTTATAGGAACGATAGCACTAGTAAATAGCTATCTCTTCCCAGCCGTAAATCACCGAGAAAAGGTGTAGGTCGTAGGAACGAGAACGCTGGTAAATAGCTATATCGTCCCTGCCGTAAATCTCCGAGAAAAGGAGTAGGTAATAGGAACGAAAACACTAGTGAATGGTTTTCTCTTCCCAGCCGTAAATCACCGGGAAAAGGTGTAGGTCATGGGATTGAGACCAAGATGTATGCGTCTGTGGCCGGACTGTAGGTTGCTGTAGGTGGCTCGCGTCAAAAGTGTCGGGTCGTGTCGCCATCGTGTCGTGTCGTGTCGCCATTGTGTCGTCATCGTGTCGTGTCGTGTCGCCATCGTGTCGTGTCATGTCGCCATGGTGTCGCGTCGTGTCGCCATCGTGTCGTGTCGTGTCGCCATCGTGTCGCCTGTACAAACATCGTTCTTGTTGCCAGTGGTATGAGGTTAGTAAAATGGGGCTTTAGGAAGGTTCCCCCCCCCCCCC